>VYZV01008731.1:41599-55341 GCA_013401275.1 Pandion haliaetus
TTTTTTTTTTTTTTTTCCAGTAGGTGCCTGAGAATATGGAAGGTGCAGTTAGAAGAAACATAACTTGCCCTTGAGAGCTGGCAGTTTCTATCCCACTTCTCTTGCTGCTATGTATTTAGTATAGGGTTTTTTATTGACCAGTATATAGAATAGCATATTAGAGATGAATAAAAAAGCCACAAGTTATGCTTACCATCCCAGATGAGAATTTGGCATTTTTTGGAGAGCTTTATATAGGCCACAGCTTATTAAAAAAAGCTATTTTAGGCACTGTTACATTTTAAGTACTATGGGGTTTTTTGAGTTTAAACCAGGCTGCCCTAGTTACTGAGTTGGATTGCTTGAATACAGTAGGAAAAGAATGACTGTGATTTTGAAAGTGTTTGAAAATACCCTAAATACTTTGTGCAGTACGAAGCTTTATGGGAAATCTGAAGTGTTGAGACAGGATGAGCCTATTTGTAAGTGTTTTAATATGAAATGAGGACTCTTTCGCCTCCAGTGATGTGAATTTTCAACTGGAAAGCCATGAGATTTGATCCTAAAACCTCTTACTTTTTCAGTACTGCATATTCCCCAATCTGTATGTTGTTTAAGGCCACAGGGAAGAAGTTCTATAACTGGAGAATTAAAAGATATTTCAGGACTCTGAAAATCTTCATTGTTTTATGGATCTTACTGGAGGCAGAATAAAGGTGAAACAATTGAGGAGTGACTTAGCATGTGAATTGCCATTCAGTATGCATGGTAGGTAGAATGTAGACTTCTAGGCAGAAAGTCAAAGACTTTTGAGTGTATACATAGCTGAGGGGAGATGGAGAGAGCTATGTGTTATTTCAGTATCTACAAGGGAGTCAGCTGTGTCCTCTGATACCAACGCATTATAGTTTCCTTGCAATGCAAGCTTAAAATGTAAGATGCAGTCCCCTTCCCTTCCAACAGTGCGTGTTGCACTGATCCTTGGCCAAGGTTACAGTTCTAATCTGTTTTCTTTGATTTGTAGGCCCTAAATGTACACAAACAATAAAATACGTGTTAATTTAAGGAAAAGCTTCTGAGTTAATTCCTTACTAAGACATACTTAGAACCAAAAGCGTAGCTGGACACATCTGAAACATGTATTTGAGTTTGAGAATGAAGTGGGAGAACTATCAGTATGCTAGTGCTTGTTCCTGTCTGGCTTCACAGGGAGGTGCCTTCAAATTTTAAAGAAGCTTTATTTTTATAGCGCATAAATGCTTTAGACAACTCCTCAAGTAATATGACTGCCACATTCCTTAAATCTGGCCAAGCTGAAAGTTGCCTAATGAATTTTGGCTTGAGTATTATGTCGGACAGCCAAATAAGACTTTGCTCTTTAATCTGATTTTCAGCCTTATTCTGGGATTCAGGATCTGCCTTTTTTTTGAGAACAATATTTTAAAATAAAACAGTATCTCTTAACAGCTTGATACTCTTTTCCCCCACCCTCCCCAGCGTGCTAAGCATTCAATGTATTATTTTTTTGAAGTTCTGTCTTTAAATTTTCACATTCCGCTTTTGAATACTTCAGGTTATATCATGTTTTAAAACTTTGTACATGCTCTTTTTTGCTTGTACTAACTGTAATGTGACAAACTGCAGTAGGTCTTTGATTTGGACTCATAGGTACCGTTGTAATACAGATTAATACTGCTCCACTGCCTGCTAGTTTTCATATCCTGGCAGAGAGGGCTACTGTAGTTTTTAGTTTTAAAAGCTTGTGATGATTTCAGGAAGAAGCTGTGTTCGGAAAAGTTCATACACTGAGAAGTCTGAGTGGAAGATCTAAGTTAATCAGATCTTCCAAAGTAGCTATTCTGGCCCTGAAGCTACTCTTTAACCTCATCACCTTTGCAAGTTGCCATACTCTTTTGCAAAACGGTAAGGATGAAGACTTGCGTGCTCCTTTCTGTACTTTGTGTAGGAGACAGCACAGAGCAGTTAACCATGTCTGTTGGAAAAATGTGAGTGAGGAAGAAGCAAAAGGCTCAGAGTTGTTTATGGTCTAGAAGAGTGAGTTCAGGCTGCCTCTGCTTGGTTCAGGATCCTACTTTGCCCTTCTGTCAGGATTTAGGATTTTCCTTGACAGAGTAACTGCTTAGATGGATATGGCCTCCTTAGGACAGCTGCTTCTCTCAAACACTTGGCTTCTTTGCACCAGTTCAGCGCCAGTTCCTGACTGCATGGCCATCCCTTCTTCTGCATGTCTTCTATTGGTTGGTAATTGGTCAGTTGTACCATAACTGTAGAGAGCTAATTCCTGGAGATACTGCTGCTATAAAGCAGTTTCAGGACATCTATAACTTCAGAATATGGCTTAACAAAGCCATCTTTTTCTTCCAGGAAGGGTGGGAGAGAGTCAAGAATTTTGTAGCATAGTTTTTCTGTTTCCTACTCTTAAGAAAAGGCAGTAGAGGTAACAACTGATGTTTAGTAACACCAGATTTCTCTATGGCAAGTGGCAAAACTTTTGGCCGAAAGGCGGGTATTTATTATACTTTACAGTTATGTTCACTAGGTAAATTAAGAAAAAAATCAGGAATATAAATTAAAACAAAAACTGTGGAAAGAGTTTTATGCAGCAAGAGTAATTAACATTAAAGCATATAAAATCAAGTTTCTGCAAAATTCTAGACTTTGCAGGTTAAGAAGTGTTTCATTAGAAATGCAGTCATTAAGATGAATTAGAGATATTTCTACATTAATATTTCAGCTTCAAAGAACTCTCCCAATTGAACAGGATGAAACCTGTTTTCAAAACCAAGTGTTACTTCTTTTTTTTTTTTTTTATGGACATTAATAAAACAAACCCTTGAATTTTATATGACAAATGTAACATTGAACTGTGCTTGCTTTCCAGGGATTGCTTTTGCTCATACTAACTCAGGATACACTTGAATTTTCAGTGGTGGCTGATAACTCTTCATGCTTAATGGTGCCTTTTGTCTGGTGTGGTATACAGTGTTTAGTTTTTGTTTCACGCATCCTGAGGTACCCTTAGTATTATTAGTCATGAAATTTAACCACTAGAACTCTTACAGTGAAGTTGTTTTCTGTTTTGAGGAAGAAAAATTGCATTTCTTCTAGAATTAGATCTAAGTTTCTTACTTTGTAGTTTATACAGCAAATGATTTCTCATATTCTGCTGTAATATGATGGCTAAAATTCAGGCTTGCTTCAAATTCACTAGAAACAAAATATCCAGTTTATTTGGTTATGTTACATTGTTCAAAATAAATTACCTTTTTTTATTCTTAGAAATGGATGATGAGGACTGTGAAAGAAGAAGAATGGAGTGTTTAGATGAAATGTCCAATCTTGAAAAGCAATTTACAGACCTTAAAGATCAGTAAGTATTTTAATGTTTTAAGTGCCTTATTTGAGGATTCATTCCGTGAGAATATTGTGTGCAGCTGGTGTTTCTTGACTTTCATATATGTGGATGCTACTTTTGGAGAAGAATAAGAATTGGGAATTCTGAAAGTATTTGCAGGCAGTTGCTCCAGAATACTTTTATGTGTTTATTTATTTATTTCCTGTTTTGCTGTAAGAATGGTTTTGAAGTCTTGTTGCTGTGAAGGGCTGGTGTGGGTCTATTGCATCAAAATCCTTAGCAGAATCAAGGAGTTGTGGTTTTAGGGGAAATTTGTGGATTTATTTATTTGTTTATTTATTTACTCAAGATCCTTCTCATCCTTTTATATATCTGGGACAGACCCACTGTCTTTGCTAAGTAAGAAATTAGGCTTTTTTTGCAGGGTATCACACAGCTTTTATAGTTGGTACCAATGAAAGTTTCTTGTGGTTACTGCAAAACAGATGCCAATACTAAATAAAATGAAAATACTGTTAGCTCTCTGTAGTTTGTCATAATATCTATATCAGTAGTAAAGACCTAGTAAGTAGAAGAGACAAAATTAATAACCACAGTTACTCAGAAGTGAATCTCATTTGTATTAGAGCCAGTCTTTTGTATATATTTTAAGTTGGCTTTTTTTCACATGCCCAGACAAGCTAGATGCATCTGTTCCAATTTAAAAAGGTGGTAACCTGTCAACTAACTTGATCAGGTACCTGACAAGGGAAACTTTGAGGAGACCTTGTCTATTCTTGGGCATGTGTTTTAATTGGAAAATCTAGTCAGGTGTCATTACATTTCAGATGCTTGTTTATATTGTGAGGTAGTTCTTTCTACTACAGAACTGAGACATACAACTTGCTTTGCCAAACAGGACACTGTGAGGTATATCTGATAGGGTCTGGAGAGAATTGCCCAACAAGCAATTTCTTGCTGCAGTGTCTAGAGAAGACTGTTTGTCCTGCTGTTCTTCTTTGGGCTGAGCATGGAGCAACCTGGGAAATAGAGCCAACTGATGAGTATTGGAGCCAGTTGGTAGCAACTGGTTTGGCATTTGGAAAACTGCACTGCCAGCTTTTGAGTCCAGTCCTACTCTTCCATCTGTTGGACAGCTTGGATGACTGAAAACAGTTTGTGGAAACAAACCTTTAAGGAGTGAATATGAAGGAGGGTGGTCTCGGGAGGAAGGAAGCAAGTATTTTGGGGGATTTAGGGATTGTGAATGGTGTTTGGGAGGTGGTAGGGCTGTGGTATATGAGGAGGAAGGCATTGTGTAGGCACTGGTTAGTTGAGAGATTGGGATGTTTGTAGGGGTGGAAGAACTGTGATGGTGGGAATACTGGGAGAAGCATTAGAATGATGGAAGAAGGATTATAGAGAGGAGCAGCTGTGAGTAGGGAGGTGATAAAGTTGGGAAAGAAGAAAAAGATGCATAAACAATGGGATGTTTAGTCACAACCAATAGCAGAGATTATGAAGTGATTGCGTCTGCCTCCTCTTCCTTTTCAGGGAAACTGAATTTGGATGCTATGAGATAAGTAGGGTTTACAGTGCTTGATAGCAGTTAGCTATTTTAGGCAAATCACTGTTTGAAAGTACTGGATAAACAGTTTTAGTCCATCAACTGCTGCATGCTTCCAAGTGCTAGCAGCACCCAGCCCATAAGTGCTTGCTGTGATGTAGCTGGAACTTGGTGCTGTGTAATCCAGTGCTAGTGACCCACCCAGTCGTGTGCACTGTGCACCCATGCTTATGTTCTAGATAAATAATTCTGCTGTAGTGCTGTGTTAACCATTGTGTGCATAGCATGCTCATCAAGGATTGAGCCCAGCAAATTGGGTTTCAGTCAGCTGCAGGCTATGTCAGTTGATTGCAGGACAGATTGTGTGTATCATTCTCTAACGGTTTGCAGATAAGAAGGAGGGGAGTGATCACTGACTATTGCTATGTGTATGTGCTTGAACTATGGAGTTGTCATCAAAGTAAGACTATGAGTAGGCTGATGGCAGATGAACTGGAAGTATTTCTCAAGGAGGTCTTGATGTATCAGTATGTATGAACTTTCTGCTAATTATTACTTAATGTACGCACTTTCAAAAAGTAAAAAAGCAGCGTCCCTGTCCCAAAGACATGTTACATCTGTGTAAACCCGTATAACAAAGATATATCTGTGTAAACAGATAACATCTGATGTGTTCTTAGCACATACAACAAGGTTTGTACATGTTTGCCTTAATTCTACAGCTTTTGATTGTGGGGTGCAAGGTAAAGAATGAGAACAGGAAAAGCTGCTTAATATTGATGATTCTACCATTGAACACTAAAGTTACCAGTTAGAGTGGAGCTTTATTGTGATTTAAATAGTTGTAATTGCTATTACATTAAATTCTTCAAAATGCAAGATGATTTCTTCATTGTCTGCCAGTAAATATCAGCTTTTACAGAAGGAATGAATTTTAGGTAAAAATATTTTAAATACACTTCCTCTTGGCAGGAATGGAAGATGTCAGTTACAAATTATCCCTTGATATTTGTGATAGTATGCAATATGTGGATTTTCACAGGAGGTGAAATGAGCCTGCCTCTCTTTTTCCTTGGTTTATGGTAGGGTGGGAGCAGCTATGTGAACATGAAAGTGAATGAATGTCTTTCTCTCCCATGATGTAAGCCATATTGTTCTTATGTATTGTAGCACCCTTTCCTGTCCTCTTCCATGTTGATTCACCTCCTACTCTGTCTCAATCCTATTAACAGCCCTGCGATTTTTTTTTTCTTCTTCCTTAGAGATGGAAATACATTTAATTTTATCTCCTACTTTTTACACTTCTGACTGTCTGCATGCGTTTTCCAGAAAGGCTTAATAGACATAAGGAATATTGTTCAAAAAGAAAATATGTATTGGAAAATTCAAATGGTGACAAATGTTGACTTTGCTTCAGTGGGTGTTCCATAACATTAACAAAGAGATGCAGAATAGTTCTTTTAAAAATGTTCTAACTTGTGTTTGCTTTTAAATAAAATACATATTTTTTATTTCTATTATTTTAAGACTTTACAAAGAAAGATTAAGCCAAGTGGATGCAAAGCTACAAGAGGTCATAGCTGGAAAAGCACCTGAATATTTAGAACCATTGGCAGCTTTACAAGAAAATATGCAAATCCGAACCAAGGTGGCAGGTAGGCATGCAAAATGCATATTGCTATTTCAACAGTATAAACTTGCTGTGCATTTTAAGGTCAGTCTTTTTTTTTTGCTTTAGAATTGTTAAAGGAGTGTGTTTTAAAGTTAGAAATACTGTGACAGTTTTAAATGTAAAATATTTTTCAAGTAAAAATGAATAGGTTGCTTACCTCTTTGTGCAACTTGCGCAATAACGCTAAAAATATGGCTTTTTTATGTTTCATTTAATGGCTGGCTGTGTGTAGTAAGCACAAAATTACTGAATTAAAAACAGTAATAATTTTTATTAGAAGATTTGGGATCAAGTCTGCACGCTGGTCACTGTTGAAATGAAGAGATATGTAGGTGCTATCTTGTGAAGTTCTTGCCAGATCATCTTAGATGATCGTGGTTTTTTGCTATTCTAGTCTATGTCTCTTCTACTCCTCTGCTGCCATCCTCCTATTTCATTTGGGGAAGGAGGAAAACTCTTGTCCTTAGCAGTTTTATCATCTAAACTGCATTTTAATTATTAAAAGTAATGCTTAGATAGGCTTTTGTGCTCATAGAAGAAGCAGGCAAGAACCTTTATCTTCTTCTGGGATACAACCATATAGTCATATGGAACCGGTGGTATTATAGGAAGACAAAGTTCTGTACTTCCCTGTTGTGAATTCTTTTCACATTATAGCTCAACTCCCTTAGGAGTAATTCAGGTGTCTAAGGTTACCTAACACAGGCTGTCAGAGAGCCAAAAGGCAGACAGTCATGATCTCTCTAGCCAGAGAAGCTATGCCAATGTCTTTTCTAAGAAATTCACCAGAAGCATGGTGCAGGCAAACTGAAAAATGGCAAGCCTGTTTATACTTTTCATAATACCAGTGCTACTCATTATGTCATCATTGGTACTTTTGACTTCAGTCTGTGAAGAGAATTTGAAATCTTTTGGTCTGTTGCATTTCTCTCCCTCCTGGTCTTCTCCATAAAGCTTTTCCTCAGCTGGTGACCCAGAATTTCTGTGTTTTAAGATCTTAACCCAAATTTACTTGACTAGTCCTAAGTAGCCCACTTGGGTTTCACAGAAGGTTTGCAGGTGAACTTGCAGAAGGCTTCATATAAAAGCAACCTTAATCCAGGCTTCTGATTTTCAGTTTTAAATGTGGCTGGCTGTCAGTGCTTTCATGTAGGTGGGTATGGATAGGCAGAATATTACAGACTCTCCTGATTTGTCTTCAGCAGCACTGAAGATCCATTTTCCAATGTAAAAAGAGCCTAGGGTAAAAATTACAAAGTTTCCTTGAAGTTGAGACTAGAAATCAGGATTGGTTTTTTTTTTTGTTTTTTCCTTTTGTCCTCAACTGAATGAGATTGATAAAATTATTCCAGAGAGAGCAAGTGTCCTGGTTTCAGCCAGAATAAAGTTAATTTTCATCCTAGTAGCTGGTATAGTGCTGTGTTTTGGATATAGTATGAAAATAATGTTGATAACACACTGATGTTTTAGTTGTTGCTAAGCAGTGTTTATAATAAGTCAAGGACTTTTCAGCTTCTCATACTGCCCTGCCAGCAGAGGCTGGAAGTGCACAAGAAGCTGGGAGGGGACACAGCCAGGACAGCTGACCCAAACAAGCCAAAGTGATATTCCATACCATATAACATGCCCAGTATATAAACTGGAGAGGTTGGCTGGGGGACACCACAGCTCAGGGATTGGCTGGACATTGGTCATCAGTTGGTGAGCAATTGTATTGTGCATCACTTGTTTTGTGTATATTATTATTATTTTCCCTTCCTTTTCTGTCCTATTAAACTGTTCTTATTTCAACCCATGAGTTTTACTTTTTTTTTTTTTCTTTCAATTCTCTCCCCGATTCCAATGTGGGGGGAGTGAGTGAGTAGCTGTGTGATGCTTAATTGCTGCTGGGATTAAACCACGACAGCAAGAAACTGCAGAACAGGCTTATTTGCTCTTACTGTTTGAGAGCCTTGACAAAATTGGGTAGTAGCAGGGCTTGAGCTCCAGCAGGTAACCCTTAAGGACCTACTTCCACCTGAGAGAGGGGAGGAAGGGGTGGGAAAAAAAAAAAAAGCTAAACTATGTTTAGCTAAACTATTTATATAATTCCATCTGTGGTAGAAAAGAAACTTGTGTTCCTCTGCTTTCTAAGGCACTGAGCACTATTCACACAAAATGTGGATCTTGACTATTTCAGCAAGTCAGGAATACAACTGTGTCTTCTAGAAGTATTCATACCTGTACTACTTGATTTCAGGCAAATAAGTAGTGATTATAAATTGGTAGACCTAGATATGCCAGCCAGCCATAAATATTACAAAAAAAAAAAAAAAAAAAAAGCCAGCATGACGTATTGACGTAAGAAAAGAACATTTTGAATTCTACATCAAAAGTGACTTCACAAGGGAAAGATGATTGACATAATATTTTGTGGTTTGTTTTTCAGAGGAATTGCCGGTAACAGTATTGTTCCTCTTGTACTGTATTAATTTATAGTCAACTGAATTTTAAGGGAAGTTGGTTTTGGGAGTTCTTCAGTTGCTAGGCAGCACCAGCATGTGTGCAAACTTAAATTGTTCCAGATTACCATCTTGAGAAGTTAAGTATTTTGTGTTGAATACATTTAATATATTAAATCAAGTTCTATCTGTACTTGCCACATACTACGTTTCAGATACCTTTCAGATTTTTTCAGCTATCTGTTTAGTAGACACATTTTCGGAAAGGTATAAGAAAGGCTTCTAATACTCAGAAGCAGTATCCTTTGTGTCACAAGGCAGCTATTTCCAAGAATGGAACAGACTTGTTAGTTGAGGTGATTTATTAAGGTCATGCATTATATTATAAAGTAAGCCTTATTCCAGATATTAATTTGTAAAAGCTTGTTCTTTCATTCAGTTTTGTAGCTATTTGAAAACGCTAAAACATTATTTACAACTCTGATTAGACAAAAGAAGAGGCTATTTAGTACTTCATGGTTTTGAAAACTGAGGATATCCAGGATACTTTGATCAGAAATATGAAATAGAGCTATTTTGTAAAGTTAGCATGACTGCTGGTGTAATTTGTTGACTGATAGGGGAAAAAGTTAAAATAGCATTTATTTTTCCTCAACTCTTCAGAATTAAGGGATTACTTGTTCTTACTTTTACTCTGCAAAGCAGCCAGCCACTGTACATGCCTAATCTGATATATCTGTACTTTCCAGTATGTACATGTTTTGGGACTTGTAGACAGTCTTAAAAGGGAATTCTGAAATCAGATATACTAAGGAACGTAATATTGCTGTAATTTGTCTGATTACAGGTATCTATAGAGAGCTTTGTCTGGAATCTGTGAAGAACAAGTATGAATGTGAAATTCAAGCCTCTCGACAGCACTGTGAGGTTGTGCCAGATATTTTACATTGATAGCTAATCTCATCTAACTTTACTGTGTGTCATACTTTCCAAGTGCAATGCATGTTTTTATTATTGCTATTATTTGCTATTTGAATTCAATTGCCTTGCGATGTTTAAGCCCACATAAGAGGTTATTCAAAACATATAAAAATTAGCTTTATATTAGTTTGGCTTCGCATGTAAGTGTAGCTGAGGTTTCTTATTTTTCATTAACATGTTCTTATTCCCACATGATTTTTTTACCTTATTCTCATTCCCACCTGATTTTTTTTTTACCTTTGTTATAAAAAGATTACAAAGAACAGTAACTAAAATATCTGACGTAATTTTAGCACAAAGCACCTTACATTTTAACAACCACAACAAAAATAATATTAACATAATAATAATAATAATAATGTCTTTTTAAGATGCCTTGGACAGCCAGTGATAAAGTTGTCATTTCAAGAGCAGTTACAGGAAAAATTTATTTCTCTCCTTGAACATAAACATTCCTGATTATGTGTCTAAATACTAGATACTGTAATACAAATGCTCGAGTACATGTATGTCCAATGCTGTAACATAGCTGCTTATATCCTGAGGTTTGCATCATAGTACTCCTCAGCTGCTCATTACAGCTGCTTAAAGGTGTTTTCTTCTGAGTAGTTCATCATATTCCTGAAGTCTGTGGCTCCTATTATACCAATAAAGCAAGAATATGCACGTGTACTTCTAAAGAAATTTCCATTTTCTTGATGCCTTGGGAAGGAACAAGGTGTAATGAAGGACTAGTCATTACTGACTGTCTTTGCTCCTGTGAATATTCCTGAGGTTGGACAGAGTTCTGTAGAACTGGCAGGGTTTCTCATCTGTGATTGAATGATTTGCTTTGGCTATATATTATTTCTCTTTAAGGTGGTCCTTGTCCCTTGTTTTACTATTATGTTTCTACTGTGAAACCTTCAGAATTAAAATATTCACCATCCAGTATGAGTCTCTTGGGGAAAAGCTCTTTAAAGTCAGCAGTGCTGCTTGTAGAATCACTGTTCCACTGGAATATAACCATTCAGCAAGAATGCCTCTGATGCCTGTAACAGCTTTTCACACCTTATTTGTTACCAAGTGCTTGAAGCAAAACAGATGTCTAAACACAAACACTATTTGACTTTAAAACAGTCTAAGAACAGATAACACTCATTTGACATTTCAGGTATATGTAAGAGGCTTCCGCCTTTTCAATTCCACTGGGAAATTTTTTACAATTAGGGGTTGAAAAATATATGAAAGGAGGTGTTTGGAATTTAAATACTTGTTTACCACTCCCTTCAAGTTACAGTGACAGCCATTTAGTAGAACAGGGTTCTTTGTCTGTTCCGCAACTGTTTTGCTTCACTCCAGCATGCTAGTTTGAACGTTGGTAAGGTAAGTTGCTGTTAGTATGCTGTGCTATGGGCAGGAGCAGTTGAGATGCAGACATCTGCTGACTTGGCTTTAGGGACTGCAGCTTCTGGCAGAGACGCAGTAGCAAATAGCTAGACGCAGTGACTTGTGCTGCTTAAGTTGTTTTTTCAGTGAGTAGGTCCAAGCCCTCTGTTTTCCAGAGTTGTTAAAGCTGTTGCTCAATGAAAATTAACTTTAAAATGTAACAATCAGCTGTATTTCCTATTTGTGTTTTGGGAAATGTGCAAGTTTATGAAAGAACAGTAAATTTATTTCCTTGAGGCTGGAACTCAGCTTAATTCCAAGTTACTGGTTCAGACTGTTTAGTATTTTTTGATGCTGCCTTTAAAAGGGTAACTGATCTGTAGAGACACTATGTAATTTTGGTATCAGTCCTATGTGGTGGACTGTAATTGAGAGTAGTTTACTACAAAGTTGATTTTTCTCATTCTGAAACGCTTAGAGATGGAAGAGAGTAGACTGCACAAAGTGCTGTAGCAAGTTCACATCAGAGTGTGGTTTTGTTTGTATATAAAAAGTGGTAACAATACACCTAACATTGAAGGCATTATGTGAATCTATTTGGATCAGAAATTGCCTTTTAATAGGACAAACTGGCTAACTTTTCTAAAGCACTGCTTTATAAAAAGTGTTTCTCACAGCTTTAAGGTAGACAATTTTGCTTTCACAACTATCTAGATTATTTTATGTGCTCCATAAATTCTTCTGTGGGAAGGTATTTTTCAGATCTATGAAAAGAGACAATTATAAATACTGTGGTAATTGATGATAATTCTCTATAAATGACTGCAGGTTTATTAATATTGGAGGCAGCTTAATAAAAAGCTTTCCATGAAAACATTAGCTTTTCTGATTTGTAATGAAAGATGGCATAGAGGTCACTACTTTAGTTATTCACCGTGAATAAATCTTTGCTATCCAAAAGGAAAATACTGTATTTGTGTCAAAATACAAAACAGTTATTCTGGAGATCTGGCTGCATACTTTTATATACTTAGTTATTCTTGGTACTGATATTTGATAGCTATATTTACACTTATGCCAAGTGAGCGTGCTGTCTTTAAGGAGCTAGGATCTCATGCTAAGAAAGTGGATAGGGGGAAATGTTATATGCTTTATGGCTTCTGAAAAATTTTCACCTAAAGCTACTCTTACCTTCCTTCCACTGAGGCTTTAAATTGTTGTCATCTAAATATAGATGACAGAACTCAGTAATGTAAAAATGTGTGATTTCTTGCTTTTTAGAGTGAAAAGCTTCTGTTGTATGATACTGTACAAAGTGAACTAGAAGAGAAGATTAGAAGACTTGAAGAAGACAGGCATAGCATTGACATTACCTCAGGTGGATGGAAATTCAAAGTTGTTGGGTGTTTGTTTTGTTTGTTTGGTGTTGCTTTTTTTTTTTTTTTTTAATCTTCTGGTCGCTACTGATTAGTTGACTGTACACATAGTATGTCTAGTGAGTTTCAGGTTATCCAGTAGAATGCTATTCAGCTGTAGACTTTGGGCGGGGGGTTGAATTTAAGCTTACAATGGAACTTTGCTCCAGTGTTTAGTGCTCCAGCATCACTTGTGTGTTTAGAGGGTATTAATCTATGACTACATAATCATGGAACACCTTCATTTTGTTCAGAAACAGCATCTCACCAGAAAAAGTGGTATTTTTCATTTTTGGACAATGTTTTCTCCTGTAAAAAGACCTAAACATGTAAATGTTTCTGATTCATAGCATGTTCTTATTATGTCTTTTCAGAATTATGGAATGATGAGCTACAGTCCAGGAAGAAAAGGAAGGATCCGTTTAGTCCAGATAAGAAGAAACCTGTTGTTGTATCAGATATCCTTTTGCTGAAATAATTTTTCTTTCTAGTAGTGTTTACTGTTTTATAGCTAGTCTTATAACAAGTCGGAGTGATAATGCATTCTCAAAACTGATTTTTTCATGGCAGATGTTATTCTAATTCAGATTAGAGAAACCATGTTGACACATCCCATTATGAAAATTGAAATTAAGATTCTCTTATCTAACTACTAGTTTCATATAGAGAATATTTCTAAAAGTTGCTTTTTCTAACTCTTAAAAAAATAGAGCTATAAGGCAAAAGCAGATAAAAGTTAGGCATTATGTTTGCAAAGTATAACTTGACTTGTGTAACTTCTCCTGTATAGCTTTGCTTCTCCTACTGGGACATCTTTACCTCAATTTATGACTTCTTAACAATTTCATAGACTTCAGAACCCTCTGATTAAAAGTTTAAAATTCCAAGAACTGAGATGGTTGGGGGAGGGGATGTGTGTTTGTGGGTTTGGGGTTCCTGTAGAGTATGGTGTTGAAGAATTTTG
>VYZV01008735.1:12959-25011 GCA_013401275.1 Pandion haliaetus
ATGTTCCTCTCAGGTTTCCCAACTCCCACACTACCGGTTCCCCTTCTTAAATATGTTCTCCCAGAGGCGCTACCACCGTCACTCCCCGTCTAGAGGCAGGTCCGACATTTTGGCGCGCGCGTCCGACATTTTTGGGGCGGCGAATTTACCAGCAACTTCTTAAAGGGGCCGCCTCTGCAGCCCCCCTCCCTTGCCACCAAGGAAAACCGCGCCACACAAACCCATAACAACAACCACAGGCTCAGGCTGGAGAAAAACCAAGGAGGAGAATTGCCATGGATAGGAGCAGGAGATGAGTGTGAGAGCCAAGGAGAGAAGGGTAGAGGAGCTCTGCTGCAAGAATGTCCCCCCAGGTCCTTGTTTGCCCTATCATTTTTTTTTAGTATGAATTCTCCCTGCTGCTGCTAATGGTATGGGGATTGTTGTTTTATTGATCTATTCACCATGATTTCCATGTTTACCTCCTAAATGGTTACCATTATCTAAGAATCTTGTACAATTCAGCTGGAATTGCTCTAACATGCAGTATTTCTTATCTATCAAAAATGTACTTATCATTACATCACCTGTCTAGAAGCCTTTTGAATTTCTTCATTTTCATGACACTACAGAATGCTATGTCATCTAAAAATGGGGTCACTTCACTGTTCATAACAGTTCTCTGAACATTCATTCAGTAAATATACCAAAAGCATCAGTCCTAGCATGATGCCTTTCACCATTCTCAGTTAATACTTAGCTGTTTTGAAAAATGATGTATTTCTGCCCACTGTTTAACTCTTAACTAATTTCTAATGAAGGCATTTACCTTAAAGCTCTTAATTTTCTTAATAACACCTTCTGATATTTTTTATCACATCTTGCAAGCCATGGCCACCCAGTGGGAGCAGGCATTTGGGAACCATGGCATTGTGACATCCGCACTATGTCATGCTTGGGCAGGCTGGAAGCTCTCAGATCACGGCAGTGACCTACCACCTTGGCCATGCTTTCTCCCTCCAACATGAAAACCTCTCTGGTTAATAAACTATCTTTCACAAATGAAAACTTACAAAATCAAAGACGGCACCTCAGAGAAACAGCAGCAGAGCTGGATATTGAAAATCAGAATTTACTGAAAGAAAGTGAAGATTTGAAGGATGGGTACAGGTGACTGCAGGCCAGTGCAAGCTGTTTGAGGACATTAGTAGGAGACCTAAACTGAGAAGTGGATGACGCCAGAGACACACTGAAAGACAAAGAAAACAAAATCAAATAATTAGAACTACAGAATAAAAATTTGGTTTAAATCAATGAACAACTGAAGGCAGAGATCATGGAAATGTCCTGCCAGATTTCTCCATACTGGGATAATAAAATGTATCAAAAGATAGATCTACTGGAAGTGAGGAATATGTTTGAAAATGAGAGGCACTTGGAATGCTTGCAAATCAGACTGGAATGGAAGGAGAAACTGTATAAGCAAGAAAAGCTCTAAGCCCACCAGTTAAGGAACATATTAGAAGAACTTCACAAGCTCAGAGAAGTTCAGAGGAATTGCATTGTGCAGGTGAAAAGACAACTGGAAGAATTAGCTGAGGAAGCTGCACTTTTGGCAGCAGCAAATGAGGACAAAACCTGGGTGTGCTCCTCCTTACTGCATAAGTCTGCTGAAGCCAAACTTCTGGAGGACTTTGCTTAAAACCCAACATTTCCTATGTTACATTTGGAATATCTTAAAGCTCTTGCTGTTAGTTTGCTTTAGACTTCTCAGTTACTATTTTATCAGCAACAACATTCCACTATTGTTTAGTGGCAGTATATTTGATATACTGGTGCAAATGTTGTACCCATAATTCATTTTTGCAAATTAAGGACTGTTACCATTTTAAGAATAGCTATAAAGGCTCTGCAGAGCTGTCCACATCAATTTATTAATCTCCTCTTGTACTGTTTTTGTCTCTGATAAATTTCTTCACAGTAGCTTGTATGGTGCTACATTTTGGATTTGTGCTGAAAACAGTGTTGATAACACAGGGATGTTTTCATTATTGCTGAGCAGTGCTTACACGGAGTCAAGGTCTTTTCTGCTTCTCATCCCACCCCACCAGCGAGCAGGCTACGGGGGCACAAGAAGATGGGAGGGGACACAGCTGGGACAGCTGACCCCACTGACCAAAGGTATATTCCAGACCATATGATGTCATGCTCAGCAATAAAACTGGGGGGGGGTGGAGGTTGGCATGGACTGCTGTTGCTCAGGGACTGGCTGGGCATTGGTGGTGAGCAAGTGTTTTCTTTTGCATCACTTGTTTTTCTTGGTTTTGTTTTGTTGAGGGTTTTTTTCCCCTCTCTTTGTTATTTGTGCTTCTCCCCCCCCCCCCTTTTTTTTAAATTTTTAAACTCTTTTTTATCTCGATGCACAATTTTTCCCACTTTTGCCCTTCTGATTCTACCCCTAATCCTGCTGAGGGGGAAGTGAGCAAGCAGCTGTGTGGTGCTGAGCTGCCTACCAGGGTTAAACCACAACACCCCTTCTGTGCATTAATACCTGAGTTCATGTGGGGGTTTTTAGAAATTAAGTAAACTTTAGGTTCTAAGCATAGTTTTTTTGTAATTAGATTGTTATCTGTGAATATATTTTATAGGAGATAGCTGCATGTAGTAAAACCCCAACCTCTAGAGAGCTCACTGCCTCAAGCAAAGGAGACAAAAAATTTGTAGTTTGTGCTAATCTGACTGGAAGTAGGCAATGTGCAGTACTTGTTCCTGGAATCCACTTCCCTGCTCGACTGCCAGCTTCTAAGTTTTTTCACTTATGGGTCACATTGCAGAGTATACCTTTTCTCCAGACTTTGAGGAAGAGCATGGAGAAATTTAAAGATGTAGGAAGGTTTAGTATGTTAGTTGAGGTTGGTTAAGAAGGACTTTCATTAGTGGACATTATTTCAGGTAGTACATATTTACATTTGGCTAAAATGTTTTGTTTGTGCATCTAGAGACAATAGGCACAGGAACTTTTTAATACAAATAAATAAATACATGCCATTTTGTGGATAGAAAGTTAAATCCTGAAGACCAACATGGCAGCTGGCCAACTGGTAATCATGCTGAGCCTTTGGAATTATCCCTGACATTTATGCATAAAGCAGGTAGACGAAGCTTGCCAGGCAGGAGCTAGCAAACAAACAGTATGCTGAACAAATGTGATACAGGGAAAAAAAATCTTAGATGGTGAAGGGAAAGCTGTGATTCCAGGACATCATATTCACTTACCTTGTAGCAGTGGCAATGGAGAGAAATTCCAGAGATGAAAAGCCTAGAACAACCCCTTAATCTCCTTCATGCCTGTCCTGTGTGACAAGCCACCCTTTGAAATCAGAAGAGATACAGTCTAGAAGAGGAAAGTTTGAGCATAAAGAAATTGGGCAATGCTCAGAGGTAAGGTGAAGTCAGAACAAAGAAGGTTTCTATTTAAAATGCTGAACTATGACTCAGAGGAACTAAATTTTCTTCCTGCATCCTTCCTCCTTTTCCTCTGGTAAATCACTTAATCTCTCCGTATCTCAGTTCCCCAACTGAATAATGAGGCAGTAATATTAAATAGTGTGTTTCTTTTCATACGTGAGAGCATTTATTTGTTTGCTTGTTTTAAACTAGAATAATTTTACAGAACTGAGGGAGGGAATGATAAGATAAATAGTTGAACGAGCAAAGTGGAGGTGGCAAAAGAGGAGTTCTGGCAAAGGCTGAGGTTAGGAAGCTCTTACTCTGGATCAACAACATCAGTCAGAACAGTTTATGTACACATAAAAATGTTTTAATCAGAGAAAATGCCTGGTACAATTAGGACCCAATCTAAATAGAGACCTTTAAGTACTATTGGTATTGGATAATACTAATAGTGAGAGATTAAGTGCCTGTAAGGAGGCAGTATTTGTGCCAAGGTAGTCTGAACTGTATTACCTGGCAATTCATTGACAATTGCAGCTGTGCAAAACCAGGGTGATGTTACTTAATTCTTGCTGCCCAGTGCCACAGGGAAAGCTATGAGAAAAACAAATGTTCAGTGGGGTCAAAGTTAAAAAGGAAACATGGTCACAAAGAGAGGGTTCCAGAAATATGTCCTGAGAAGGGTCACAGAAGATAGCTTGCCAGTGGGGTAGATAGCTTTGTTGCCCTCATTTTTCAACAGATCTTCTCAACTACCTTCAGCTGCTGTCCTGTACGCATAACACACATGAAATCTGAGAGTGCCTTGCATAAAATTTTAAAGGCTTCTGTAGGAGCCAATGGCAGCATTACAGCTTGCAAATGTATTTACAGTATGAAATTGTTACTTCATATAACACATAACTATGTGGTGAATTTTGCAGAGAGAAAACAAATCTCTGTTTTTGATGAACTGTTTCAATAGCAGTATTTATAGGTCATACAAAAATGAGGTTTTTCTGTTAAACCAGGGATAAAGAACCAGAATGAGGCAAAAAGTCACATACACAGTACTGTCCTTTCTAGAATTTGCGGTCTTTATGAATGATGTATAGGAGGCTCAGATAATCCCATGATGTTTCTGTCTTTCCCATCTTTATTTTAGGGAAAAAAAAAAAAAATTATGTGCTTGGTTATCACAAAAAAAAGCAAAGCCATATTTTTAATTCACACATTTTTCATGTTCTGAACATAGCTGTAGGGCTGAATTCCTGCAGGGGAAATCTGTACAGTTACAGTCAGGCGACACACCTTTGTGGTGAAGATACCATATGTGCCAGAAAGTGCTTCGCAATGGTGTAAGCAGCAGAAGGGAAGCTGAGCAAGAAGTGACTTGAAACAGGTATGTGAGGATGTGTTATACAGATATGTTATATCTGTGTGTTATACAAACTTTTGCTTTCTTTACAGTTTATTACAACTTCAGTTAAAACCACAGTTACAGCAGCAATTCATTGCTTTTAAACAGCAATTCTCTTAATCTGAAAACTTTACATACAAAGATGATGAAAACTAGCTTTTCTTACCTGCCTTATTTAATTTTCACTCTTTGATTCAATTCATTACTTTTTCTGACATTCATTCTTTCCAAGTGCATTCTTGCAGACAACTTGAAGTGTACATGAGGTCTCGTGAGGGTTTGTATGCACACATGCTTCTGCAGTTACCCTAAATAGAAGACCTGTATTGGGTTTGTGTGGCAAGGTTTTGGTAGAGGGTGGGGTTACAGGGGCGGCTTCTGTGAGAAGCTGCCAGAAGCTTCCGCTATGTCTGACAGAGCCAATGCCAGCTGGCTCTAAGATGAACCTGCCACGCGCCAAGGCCGAGCCAATCAGCGATAGTGGTAGTGCCTCTTTGATAACATATTTAAGAAGGGAAAAAAGTTGTGGTGGGCACAGAAATGGCAGCCTGAGAGAGGAGTGAGAACATGTAAGAGAAACAACCCTGCAGACACCAAGGTCAGTGAAGAAGGAAAAGGAAGAGGTACTCCAGGCGCTGGAGCACATATCCACCTGCAGCCCACGGAGGAACCCACACTGGAGCAGGTGAATGCCCAAAGGAGGCTGTGACCCTGTGGGAAGCCTGCACTGGAGCAGGTTTTCTGGCAGGACTTATGACCCCACGGGGGCCCCGCGCTGGAGCAGTTTGCTCCTGAAGGACTGCATGCCATGGAAGGGACCCATGCTGGAACAGTTCATGAAGAACTGCAGCCCGTGGGAAGGACCCATGTTGGAGAAGTTCGTGGAGGACTGGCTCCCATGGGAGGGACCCCATGCTGGAGCAGGGTAAGTGTGATGAATCCTGCCGCTGAAGAGGATGAAGCAGCAGAAACAACATGTGATGAACTGATCGTAACCCCCTTCCCCGTCACGTCCCAATTTCTCAGGGTGATGACTCAGGTTTGCTGATTCCCAGGTCAGGATTAAGGTGAAATGACACCAGGGATCCTTTAACTCACAAAACTCAATTTTCATTTGCTCACAGCAAGAATTGGCATGCTCACCACCAAAATTGGTATGCTCACAACAAAAATTGGCATGAGGCTATGTCAGTAAACTGTATAACATGTGCTAACCATACATCACCAAACAGGCCTTGCTTATTTGGGAACCAGTTCAGGGAAGATAATAAGGGGAACCCTCCCATTGAGTCACGAGGTTCAGAGTGGGCCCCCTTGCTTTCTAGACTCCTTCTCAGTGAGGAGCCTAGGGATGGCTAAATCCACTCCTAGTCCCAGAATTAGTCAACAGTTTATGTCTAAAGGGGTGAGGTGTAGGGATTACAGAAAAGGAACAGAGAGACAGAGAAGAGACAGATTTCACCAGTCCTGGGTCCAGCATTGGTTCAGTCAGCTGAGGGGTCCAGTTCCAGTAGGCTTACACACATAGGGCTTTAGTTTGTGCCCTTTTATCATCCTTGCCCCTCCTGCAGGTGGGCACTCAAACTCATTAGGCTAATTAGGTAGCCTTTGGACTGTGGGCTTGGGGGTTGTTTGGGGAGTAGCTTCTCCTTCCCTGTTGCTATACCTGGTGAACTGCCCTGTTCAGCATATCAGAACAGCACAACAGAACAGGGAGCTCCGCACCCTCCAGCACACCCTCCTCCTCCTTTGCTGCTGGGCTTCTTTTCACCTATGGTTCCTTGCTAGGCAGAGTTTGTTGTTATGCAGAGTTAGTTGTCAAGCAGAACTTGCCCCAACACAATGTTTGAGACATTAACTCCTTCAGTCTCTCACAGTTGCCCTGCGTCACTGAGGGGGATAGGTAGAGAATCCAGGAGTGAAGCTGTGCCTGGGAAGAAGGGAGAGGTGGAGGGAAGGTGTTTTGAGATTTGGTTTTATTTCTCATTACCCTACTCTGGTTGATTGGCAATAAATTAAGTTAATTTTCCCCAAGTTGAGTCTGTTTTGCCTGTCACAGTAATTGGTTAACTGATCTCTCCCTGTCCTTATCTCGACCCATGACCCCTTTGTTATATTTTCTCTCCCCTGTTCAGCTGAGGGGGGGAGTGATAGAACAGCTTTGGTGGGCACCTGGTGTTACCCTAACTAGAAGATCATTGTATGTTAACAAGTTAATGATCTATGCAACAGTTAGCCTGAGAAGTTGCAGGCTTGTGCTGTGCTGTACATTCAGCTTGGTATTCGGGCCTGTGGTATGCTGCACATAAATACCCTTTGGCCACAGGGGAAACCTAGCCTGCTAATCATAATGAAGGAGCCTGTTGGCAGCTCCCATGTGGCACCAGTGAATACACCACCTGCATGCCCTGTATCTTAAAACACACTTCCATTTATCTAAGTCTTTTTCCAGTCTTTTGGAATATAGAAAGGAATAAAGTACACTGTCTAAATATTGGGTTTGTAATTTCTTCCTGTAAATTACAGTATGTATATTACATAATGCAGTAAGTGCTGAAGACCTTGACCAAAAGGACCTTTTGTGCTACGCACTCTATGCATGTTTTTTGACACAGAGATCCTGGCCTTGAGCATGCAGAATTGTAACACACAACAGGTATGTTAATATTGCCTTGTTTGGGAGTGGGGAGGCAGTGTGGCGAGATCAAATTACTTGTTGAGATCATAGAACCTATGGAAACTAAACTTAGATCTTCAGCAGGTTTAGCAAGATGAATATTGCTCTTGTGTTTAAAGCAATTAGCTTTAAACATAAGACCGATACCTCATTAGAAGTCTTCCTTGTAGGGAGAAAATTAATTTTCTTCTTCACTCAGATACTTGTGTGACTGAACCCTAAGGTGACACCTTACATGGTGACACCTTATGATCAGTGAACAGAAGTAGGAGTCAGGAAGTGCTTGAAATACTTAGCTACAGATGTAGACTCATCCAGTCCAGATGTTTGAGAACTCTGAAGCTACAACTGACTCAGTATTGGATTGCTTTTCCTCAGCACTGTCTCTAGTAACCTAACAACTTTGAGGTTGTTGGAAGAAACCTGCTAAAAAGTTGCCAAATGTGTTGCATTTTCAGAGGTGCTGCACTCCTGCACCTTCTACTTACTTCCCTGAGGCTGAGGTAAGGCAGGGAAGCAAAACTGCTGTCCCTCCCTGGACAGAGCTCCAGACCCTCTTTGTACATTGGTGCTGGCTTCAAAGGAGGCTGAGGATCTGACCACAAAGAAACCAGAGTGAGTACGCATAAGAATCCTTTCAGTGCAGGCACCAAGTGTATTTCTGTGCAACTTACCCTGTTCCCCGTAACCTGTCACATTCAGCAAGAAATGCTCTGGAGGAAAGATGGAAATAGTAAATCAGGCTATTGTATTATTTGAAAATAATCTTTTCCAAAGGGAATATAGCCTAGGGACTTTTAAGAAGACGGGACTTTAGAGCTGACAAGTGTATCTAACGTGTCAATGTGGTAATGAAGGGAGTTCTGCACTGTTTGGAAAACAGCAAATTTCCTTGCAAGGTTTGTGATTAAACACCTAACAGAAAATAATTATTTCCTTGCAGGCACTTAGGCACCAAATATAAAGACACAGAGGAAGAGCCAGCCAGAGAAAGAACCTACTAAATATCATTATTGAAAGCCACTATTATCATACAGTCCTCATAATATTCACTGTTAATTATAAAAACTACTATCTATAAAATTGAAGTACCCAGTGGGAGAAAGTATGACATTTAATTTGCAGAATTCCTTCTCCCTTCAATACTTCTACACACACAAAAAATTGGTGCTTATTCTGTAAAAAAGAGCAGTTGAAGAAAGGAGAGAGACAGCATTGATTTGCATGTATATCTTGTCATCAAGGAGGAGCAACAAATTAGCTAAATTACAAAGGAGAAAAACTGTGTTTTGCTGCATATAAGCAAAGATTTCTATAATGAACTTGAGTAAGCAGAAGAGCAATGTTTGCTTGCCTGGGGATGGAGTGGGAGAAGAAGAATTTCTGCCCATTACTATGAGTGTGGGGAACTGTACCTTACCTGAACCAGCGGGAAATGTTTGTTATGTTGAACAGAGATTCACATTTATAATACTTGTGCCTACACAAAATACTAGGTCAAATGGGAAACATATGAACAAACTGAGTATGAAGTATTTGGAAGAAATCTGAAAAAAATGTGGGCTTGTTGGCATTACTCTAAAATAATACCCTTAACTTCTTGACGGAAGTTGTTGCTTCTTCCTGTGTCATTTCATTCTTATTTTTCATCGTTTCTCTCCTGTGTCTTAATTTATATTTTGGTGAGGGGAAATTTGGTGAGTGAACAAAAACAATTCCTTCATTTTTCTAGATATTTATTTTCTTTTCTGAGAAAAAAGAAAAAGGAAAAGAAGAGAGAGAAGAGGAGAGAGAAGAAAAAATAAAAGGAAAAGAGCAAACAAAAAATGAAACAATACATGGAAAATTGTACAGCACATGAACAGGATTCCTACAATATCTACTCACAGACTGGCACAGTTCTAGGTACAAACATGGATATCAGAACTGAGAATGCTGCATGTCCTCCTTCTGTGAGGCTAGAATGCCAAAATCTAAGTTGCCTTAGCCTATATTTTCAAATAACAACTTCTAAATCAGCCTTTTAAAAAATGAGGCAGCAGGGAATTCTCCTATTTGAAAAATAATCTAGATAAAAAAGGAGACTCTGAATAAATAAAAAAGATGTGAAGATTTCATTTGCTAGACTTCTCTCTAGAGAAGAGAGCAGCTTCTGTTTAAATAAACACACATGTTGATTTACTCACAATTACTGTGGGTGGGTATTTTTGCCAATCAAACATAACAGGTATGCATTGTAGAACAACTTCAGGAGGAGTTGAGAGGATGCAACTCAATAAAAACAAACATATCGCCACACTTAGGCAAGAATAATGAACTGCAAAAACATAAGGTGAGGAAGGACAAGCTAAGTAACAGCATGACAGAAAAATATTTGGATGCTAACATAAATCATAGGCTGAACAGGAATAAACAATGTTATGCTGCTGTAAAAAAGGCAAACCTTTATTGCAATTTATAGCCAGTGGTACCACCTACAAAACATTTAGTAATTCTTCAGCTCTCCTTGGAGCTGTCTGTGGCCCAGCTGGGATGCTGTGTCCAATTTTGGATACTTCAATGAAGGTACGGTCCTGTTGGGAAAAAAGCAGAGGAAGACAACAATAAGTATCAGGCTTCATAAAAGTATACTTATAAGGAAAGGCTGAAGGAATTGGGTTAAGTTTACACTGACATTAATCTGAACAGCTGAACTTCAGAGAAAAGAAAACTAAGAGGTAAAACAATAGCAGCTTTCAAATACATAAAAGGTAATTTCAATGAGAGGAACAAGCTGTTTTCTGTGTCTGTTGTGGACAGGACAGAGACATTTTGCTCTCATAACTGTTTGCTCATCACTTGTGAAGTGCTGTCTGGAAATTGACATATTACCCAAATAACACTAAATACAGTCTTTACACTGCTACAATTTTCCTGGTGTATTAAAAAATACACTTAAGAAATACAATTTGGGAAAAGCATGACGGAACTGGAGAAAAGGGAGAAAATCTTCCTATAATTGTAGATTGCTCTCCTCCTCTGAAGCAGCTGATGTCTGAAATTGTTTAAAAGACCCTTCTCCTCACCTCTGTGCTGAATGAGCCTAGAGAAAAACCTGGCACAAGCTTGTTTGAAAGGAAGTAACTCCAATTTTGGAGTGGACTGTGTGATGAAGATGTAGTTATAAAATAAATAATGATTCAGCTCTGACTTTCAGTTTTGTCCTTATTAAGTTACTCAACCAGGTATTGAAGCCAATGGAATTTGCTTTTACTCTGTTGGAAAGCTATTTTGATTGCAGCATGACTGAAGATCAGCCACCTATTAGCTGCTCGGCAGTGCTTTTGGCTTTTCCGCTAGAATCCCCCACAATTGCTCGAACACCACTTTTGCCAATACTCATCTAGCTCAATCAGTAGCTATAATGCTGGAGTATGAAATTATGTGGTGGTTGCGATGGTGGTAAGTTGCCTGCTGTTTAACATCTCTGTTTCATGGCCTAGTGTCAGGAGGGATGCAACGCTGATTTTGAGCTTCAGTTTGTATTTCTTTCTCTCTTCAGTCTATCCAATCAAATTCCTTGTAGTTTCAGTGCAGTAGTATGCATCCTGGCTGAAACTCCTGGGTAGTGGTGTTGTATGCTATTACAGAGTTGCCACGTTTCATGCTGGAGCAATCCTTCCTTTGTGGTGATGGGGGATGTAATCCTTCTGCATCCCAACTGGACTGTGAGGATTAATTAAAGTTTGCAGTGCACTGTGAGTACCTTGCATGCTATTGAAGTGGAAATTATTGTTTGTTACAGCCAGTCTGAATGCTATCTGGGATTTCCATGTTACTGCCTCTGTTGTACATCACCAAGCTTGAGCTGGTACCATGAACAAAAGATTAGCATTGCACTCTATTGTTCTGTGTTTGGTGCTATGTGCAGCACCTATATAAGGCCACACACATGCTGAGAAGCTGTGTTTGGCACACTAGGATTCCAAGGGCTTTTCTGTAGCTTGAAGCCTAAAACATCCCTTTGCTTATTCTGCACTTCCACTCTGGTGTGGGCTGGATCCACAGAGCAGTGGATCCCTTTGGCTTTCTCCACTGTCACCCTTGCCTGCTATTACCTTCAAGTTAGTTTTGTGAGCCTGCTTAAAAAGTTATGGTGGAATTGGGCTCTGCATTTTGCAAAAAATGCTTTTTCCCATGCAACAGAATTGTACCTTTGTGTGGCATCTAAAGTCCTATGTATGGGGACGATTTGTTACTCTGCTTTTATGCACCAGCTTTAGTTGAGCTAAGAGTGCATTTTAAGACACATTCCTGTCACTTCATTGTCTTTGTAAGCCACAATAAACAAAGGGGATTTAGATGACTGTGGGAACTCCCCCAGTATCATGACAGATACTCATTATTGACAGAAAAAATGGCATAAAATGTAACCGTCCAATTCACTTGTGAGCTTTCCCTGGGAAAAACATCAGCTAACAGTTTGAAGTTCACTTCCTAACTGAAGGATTCTATTATGTATCTACCTAAATTAACTGGGAGGCTTGACTTTCCTAAAAGGGCAC
>VYZV01008736.1:743-59138 GCA_013401275.1 Pandion haliaetus
TTGTCAAGTACCTACTTATTTAAATACCTTATTTGCTTTGAATGTTATCAACTAATATTTTTGCCTACGCATACAAATCTGTCACCTGAAGCACACTGTATTTTCATTTCAGTGCCAGCTGCCTATGTTTAGACCTTGTTTGAGTTTGTAGCCGGTCACTGAGGAATCCAGAGTTCACTGCAGACAAAATCTGCATCATTTTCATGTCAATATAGCTGTGGGACTGCCTCACCTTTCTCTGTATATAAAGGATACAAAAGTATATCCCTGGTGAAGAATTCAGAAATGCTCTGCATCCCTTTGTAGAAATAAGATCATAAGCCTTCTCTGCTCTCTTTACTTTCTGACTATTCCTGATGATTATAAGAAAATCTAATTCCTTGGCAATGTTTAGTTTCATATTCATATTCATTTTTGTTCCTGTTCATCCACTGAGTCATCCAGTAATTTCGCTTACATGCCTGTCTTGCCTTTTAGTCACAAATGTATTTATTTGTCATTTAATAACAGTCTCTCTTATTAACCCAACATACACATTTATCTTTTTCCCAGTTCTCTCATGTCTCATTTTTTGTTTTCTTTCATCTTTCTCTCTCATGCATAAATAATATTAATTAATTAACTCCCTCTAACATAGTGTCCAGCTGTAAAATTTAGGTAAAAATAGTGGGAAGATCCTAGAATTTTCATCCGTGACCATTTATTTTATGAAATGAAATCAGCACTTTGGCCAAAACTGAAAATGACTAAAAAGTGTATCCTTCTCTGCTGGAGTGACCACTGCATGCTCTGATGAGAGGAATTGTTCTGAATTTGATATTTTTCCTTGTTGGTCTTCTCTATTTATCTGTAGTGAGACAGTCAAACACCTTTGCTGTCATGGGTTTCTACGTGGCTTTGCTACGAAGTTTGGATAATTTTTGCCCAAGCTTTCAGCTGCTGTGGCTCTTCAGCTTTGTCAGAAGGAGGAATAAATGCAATCCTGATGTTGCAGTTTGGTATATGTTGTTTGCTATTTTCTGGAGCTTCTAGGGAGCTTTGAGCTTTGGCAACAGGTTATCTGACTTCTAGCTGTTAAAACTCTGGAGGGAGAAACAGTAGCTATTCTGGTAGTAGATTTTCAGTGTCTCCATCTAGAAAAGCCGACGTACTGCTGTCCCTTGAAGAATAAATTACTGATGTTGCTCAAGAAACTGTATCTTAACTCTGAATGAATGATTTTTGTGCTGTTATGAACTTCCCACTTTTAAGGAGAATGACTAAGATGACTGTGGTAATGCAGCTGCAGCAACATCTGGAGTCCTCAAATTACCTTGACATAGTTAGCTGAATTTAGGTCTGTGTAGCACAGAAATGCCATTGTTTGTCTTGATGTTTCTATTGTTCAATGAAGATTACCAATACTTTTAGGTCTGCAAGCTTCCCTGAATACTGCTGTCATGCTATGGTAACAGCAGAGATAGTGGTCGTTTGCTTACTTACGGTTTCTGCAGAATCAGGTCATTCCTGTGTGACTCTGATTTTCACTTTGAGAAAATGCAGAAACTAGTACTCCATGGCTGCTCAGCCACCTGAAGGCATTTTTCATCCAGGCCTTGTTATGATCATTGTTTAAAGTTTCTCTAAGAAAAGGTAGAAAACCACTGGGTGAAGAATTCCATGAGGGTTTCTGGAGTACTAGTTCTCAAGTAGTAATTAGTGGGTCACCATTTGGCTGCAGAAGGTCACAGAAAGGCTCTTTCTGAGAACTGTATGTCAGAAGACTGGAGAGACAGGAATAAGATATTCAATATTCTAAGAAAAGATTTTATTCTCAGATGGTTTTTTTGGGGGGGGCGGGGGGAGAATTTCTGGGGAAAAAAAGAGGCTACTCCTATTCCAATTAATTTGTTCCAGATCACAAGTTGTATTGTACGTGAAGCCCCCTCGTTCCCCCAGCAGCCGAACCTAGCCCTAATGTCTGCAAAATGAAAAAAAAATGAAACATCTTTACTGTCATTCTTCAAAAACTTTATATGTCTGTGATGAGGATGAGTCATATATTTCATTCTGGGGAAAAACAAATTAAAATCTTCTACATATTTCCGCCTCCTGTGCATCAGAACAAAGTGGCATCAGTCCTGCCTTCACCTGAGGCCCATGCAATTTCCCACCACCTTTTCTTGTGCTCCCAGCAGGCTAAGGCTCTTGCAAACTCTGCTGTGTAATAACATGAGTGACAAGGTTCTGACATGACTTCTCTATTTCGGAAAGCTGGATAGAGCCACCTATGTCATTCAAATAGCAGCTACAGTTTCTTTTACTCTGTGGGGTTTTACCTGCCATTTCAAGGCATCTGTTTGTCCTTTTAATAGTATGAAAAGGGACAAAGGAGCTGTTGTATGGATTGAAATCACATCCTTAATTCTTACACGTTTTTGTAATAGAACGGCATAATAGAAAGTTGCTCAATGTATTTTACTTGGAAGTCGCAATTAATCAGAAGACTGTAAGGAGTCAGACCCCAAACCTAGTTTCAATACCATTTCCTTCAGTGAGTTTTACACATTACCTTTTCAATAAGTGGTGACAGGCAGTGCATTTCTGGGTGATTATAGCATATGTCAGGTGGGGTTAACGGGCACAAGGCCAGAGGGAAAGTGAGTAACTACTTGAGATGTACAGTAATCCCTTAGAAATGCACTACCTTATTCCCTCCTGATATTATAAAATTATGTTTATTAAACAACATGATACAAATCCTGAGGGGCATTAGACCTCTGACGCTAATACTGAGTTCACCAGGAGACTTGATGCCAAATTGGCCAGGAAATTGAGTATTTACCTCAAGTTTATCCACCTACAAGAACCCATCCCTGATATGCTTATTGTATCTATGTCTCTAGTCTTGGAATGATGAATGATCCACATCTGGAGGCTAGGTCTTTAGAAAATGGTATATACTGATTAACACTGGCTAAGGTACTAGCCCTTAATTTAATGCGATGTGTTGATGTGACAGGGTCAATAAATGACTGCAAATAAAGTGAGAGCCTTAATATGTAGACTCTGAGAAATTGTATATGTTGGAAAGATCATTTAGTCAATGCTGCTTTTCTTGGCAGAATTTTGTAGACCATCTTCAGAAAATGGCAATCAGGTCTCAGCTTCTGAGTGATGGGCTTTAAATCAGATCCTTTGTGTTAGTCTCTTGGGTCAATTCAAAATTAACTGACTTGGCTTTTCATCAGTTAAAAAAAGAAATAAGGCTAGATCTTCCCATCAGATTGTTTTCAGTCATAACTCAGTGCCCACATTTCAGCTATACTCATTTATAACAGCAGAAACTTTGCCCCACATATTTTAAAAATGTGTCAAGTTGATTTTATAGGCAGTAGCATTATAATAAACTTCTCCAAACTTAATCAAGCTTACTGATTTATTTGGATAGTCAATAGTAGTATCTGATTTTCNNTCTGATTTTCATTCCAGCATGGATTAGAAACAAATTCCTCATACTTTAAATTATTTTTTTTTATCAGATGTCTTGTTTTCTAGCCAACCTCTTACTGAGTCTAGACTCAGATTTGGAGATATAATCATCTGTAATTTGTAACATCAGTTGCATGTATTGTATATCAGTTTAAATCAGGCAACTTGATCAGATTTGTAAGAAGTTATCATGATAACAGTACTACCACTTGCACTATCATCTTGGCAGATTTCACAATATGTGGGACAGATTTTCAGTAGATAATTATCAGTCTGATTAGACTATCCCAATAGAATCCCTTTAGAGGGATTTTTAATCTCCAGGGGGGGAAAAAAAGGAAAGAAAAAAAAGAAAAAAAGAAAGGCCCCCAAACCCCATGGAGAATCCCCTCACCACCCAGATGAAGGAACAGCCTTTTTCAGAGAGATCTGAATCCAAGATTTTGACATGTCACCTTGATGTTTGCAGTTCTACGTTTCCTCTCTTGGCTTTTGCTTTCTGATGCAGAACAGCTACATGTTCCTGAAAAAAGACATTGAAGAACACTGTGGGGTGGATAATCTTGCTTCCTGGCCAGCTTTACTTAGTAGAGGATTTACTAAATAGGAAGCAAAATAAAAAAGAGGGGGTGGATGGCAGGACAGCGGAGAAATTATTACTTGGGCCAGGTGTGAGATGGGGTAGAGATGAAGAGAATAAGAGGAAACCAAGAAGAAAGGAAGGTACAGAGCAAATAGTAAGAACAGGGCTAAAAACATTCAGCCAGTTTTGGGAATATCCAAAGGTTCCTGCTTTGAGTCTGGCAGCTGAAATCTGTGGTTGAATATTTTCCCTCTGAATCCACATGACAGCACTATAACAGTTCTAAAAACATCATCATTATTTTGTGCATGTCTATGACCTTTCCTGGAGGATGCAGAATCCCTACTGCTTGATAATACAGGGTACAAAAGAAATGCCTTCCCCCCCTTTTTTTTTTTAAGTACGAATTAGTTGGGAGAAGAGTTTGGGGGAGTTTTCTTCCTTCATGTGTTTTCTCTGAGGAACATTTTGTCAGATGGTCAGTGCTGCCGTTGTGTGGTGGAGGTGTACAAGTTCCTCCTTCCCAGAGGACTGAGCAAATGCAATGGACTATGTGACCCGCTTGGATACATACATATCTCAAGAGAGTTGAAGATGCACAGACTATCCTACTGAGCATTGTGAAGGGGGCCTTTTCCTGTAATGAGACAGGTTTGCATTATTTGGCTTTCAAAAAGGTATCCTATGTATCCTTGAATATGTACTTAATAGAGATTCAATAAGTTATGTTCAGTGTAGCAGCTAAAGAGCAGCTAATTATGAAAAACATATTACTGTAGAACTGAGAGGCATGCAAGAAAAACATCTATTACATAAATTGTTAATCCATAAAAAATGTGTTCCTGAGACCATTGGTATTTATTTAATGTACAATTACTGTCTAATTTAATCTGAATTAAATGCCTGCTTGAGACATGTAATTTGAAGTGTAACTGAGCTTCCTTCTCTCGTATTAAAAGCAAGAAATCAGCAGCTAATGCCTAGGGGCCAGATCTCTGCCATTTAAATTCAGGTACCTCAACACTAACATTCATAATTTCAGCCATTTGGAAAATGTTTTTCATAAGAATGTATTTGGCATTAAAATCTCCCTTTCCCCCTCACTCAGGGCCACATCCTGCCAACTGAGTCAAACCTCTGACTTAATCCAAATGAACTTTTGATTGAATAAAAGGTCCTGAATTAAGACCTGTGAAGAAAATATGTTCTCTTATCATAGAACACAAGTTTGCAAAATGTTCTAGCTCCTGCCAGTGCTGGAAGGGTAAATCATCATTTGACTCCTGTATGGACATATTTATTTAGGACACGTAGCCTGGTGACTCAGGAAGTTATGTAAAAACTGACCCAGTTAATTTTAGATGCTATTGTTGGAAGAATATCAGTGAAAATTAATCAAATAGTCACGAAGGAACCACAGGGAAGGAGCACAGAACACTGGTGGGTAGACTTTTGGCAGTGATCATCGCAACAGTTTTAATGAGAGGAAAACACATTCTCAAATAAATTAGAGAGTAATGACATGATTAAATGGTAAATAATAGTTAAATACATGCTTGGAGGTCCAGGACAGAGACTGTGGAGTTTTTGTGTTTTGCGTGTATTCCTCTCCAGGCTGCTCCGAGTAGCCAGAGGAGCTCACCAGAACTCTGCCTGTAAATTAGGGTCGGATTGTAGCTTTTAAGACGCTGAAGCTGAAAGAGCTGTTGGGACCTTGCTGCTGAGGCTGACAAAGCTGAGGCTTTCTCCATAACTCCAAAGCTTCGCCAGCCTTTCAGCTGTTGATGTGTCCTTGTTCTTCCACCAGCCGCCTCCCCTGAGCAAGGGCCAGCGCCACGGCTCTGCTCATCCTGCTGTCACCCAAAAAATGACTCTGCAGGAGAGACATCTGCTCTCCTTATGCACAGTGGGGGAGAGGGAAGGAGTCTGTCTTCTGCTGAGGCAGGTTTAGTCCCCACTAACTGGGTGTTTGCACAATTGCTGGCGAGCAAATTGAGTTGCATATATGGCTGTTCATGCAAACAAGGAGTGCCGCGGTGCTGGCTGGGCGCGTACGCCGTCCATATGGTTCCTTTCTTTCCCTGTCTGCTGAGGAAAGGATGTGAAAAGAATAACGTTTACAAGTTATCTTCATTCTCAAATGTTTCTTTCTCAAAACGGGAGGCTGTACATACAAACTCTGACTTGTTATCTTTACTTTGTCTAACCGTAATACACAATGCAGTTGTGTGATGAGTCCATTGGAAGGGAACTGGCCTGGTTAAGAGGTGTTTTACCTGCTCTCTGTCTGCCACTTTCCATTTCAGGTTGTCAGAGTAAGAATACCTCAAAAACAAAACCAGAAAACTGAAATAACTCTGGATTCTCTTTATATAGGGTTTAACAGTTTTTTCTTGATTTTCAGTAAGTCCAGGTAGAATATAGTTGCTCCAGTGACTTTGGTCAAATGAGTCAGATCCCTCATCTATGTCGTTCCTTGCTGTTTGGCTGAACTAGAAGGAGTGCATGGGGAGCTTGTCTGTTACAAAAGAAAAAAAACCAGGGCCCTTACTGGGACATCAGTCCACTAAAAGCTGAATTACTTGCTTAGATGATAATTCCAGTGATCAGCACATTATGTCCTTCAATAACAGCCTGGCAGCTTGCTTACTAGTATAATACAGTATTAATTTTGTCTCTTTCTGCCTTCCCATAATAGAATATTTTCTTACATAAGGCTGAATATTGTATCTCCTCCACTAATAGCACTAGAGGAGGGGAAAGGATATAATTAAAAAGTACATGTTATGTTTTTGTTTTCAAAGTTTATATTTTTACTTCAAAGGTCAGCAAATAACAGCTCATATACTGCACATTTCTCCAATACATAACATGGTTTGTAATGGTTTCAGTTTTAATCCAGTCTTTTTTTCTTAGATGTACAATTGTGCACCCACAAGTTTTTTGTCAAGAAAATGTAAACCAGTTAGTGAGTAGGATTTTCAGAACTACTTAGTAGTGTTTTAATGTTGTTTCTTGTGTAAGTCAAAGGTTTTTCATTGTCTTTAATAGGACCATAGCAAACAAATATTAAGTGTTTTTGCAAATTCTACCCTGCATGTCTAAATATTGGATCTGTGAAGGAAATGGGTACATTAAACATTTAAATTAGAGAAATTATGAAAATAATAGATGGCACAAAACCATGCTCACAATTTCCTGGCAAATTGCATGAGCCCAATTTTAAAAAATGCTGCTACTTCTCTGAAGTACAAATTCACTGAGCACATTTATAAGAAGATTTGCAAAATACCCCTGTATGTATGATCTTTTCTCACTTACTGACTGAAATGATTGGATTTTTAAATACTGTTTCTTTTTATTCTTATTAATATGTGACTTTTTGACTCATGTTTATCGACACAAATAACTGTGGATACTGCCAGGGCCATTTCAAGCCCTGATTAAGAGATGCCCGTCATTGAGTCAGGCACTCAGACTCTAAATGGCCCGAAGGCACCTGCAGCCTCAAAGAAGCAATATCCATTTAAGGCTGGACTGAAAATGAAGCCCCGATGTTTTAGTGTGACTTCCCATTTTATAACTGAACTTTTTCTGTTTCTATAAAATACCACTAATCTATAACTGTTATGCACCACTGGGAAACCATACAGTTTTAGAATATGGCAAACTCAAACTGAGAACATCACAGCTGGCACCTTTTTCAGCAGGCACAGTAGAAGGGCCAAGAACTGCTGCTGATTTCTAGAAATTCATGTGAGTTGGAAGATCCAGGATTCAAAATGCTTGTCTGACTTCTTTCTCATGTTAGAGTTGGTCAGTGGGGTTGTCAAATACGTGCTTGATTTCCTTATATCAGGGGAGATGACTGATTCTTTTCATGGAGCTTGTTACTATTTTCTTCTTGTTTTTCTTAATTATTTGGCATGAACTACAGCCCATCTTAAAACCATTACTTGACTGGGATTCCTTTCTTTCCATTTTGTTACTTCTGCACTCCAGGGGATTTCCTTGAGGAAGCTAATATCTTTTCTAGGTTGCTGCACTGACACAGGATCCAAGTTTCTTTGTTAAGAATTTCCATAACTCATTCGGTCACCGGCAATGTTGGTACTGTTGGCTAAAGTTATTTCCTCCCTTTCTAGCAAGTCACTTTTACTTTCTCGGGGTAGTTACACTGAAGAAAAGCCCCCATCATGTTGATTTGGTTTGGCAACACTTTATCTTGTTACTGTGATCTCTGCTGAGAAAGATGCTTTCTGTATGGCTCATTGCATCCTGACTCATCCAGGGATGATTATTGATACTAGGAAAATCATTAGGAAACCAAGCAGACAAACTAACATTGTAACAATGTCTAAGAGTTATATTATGTATGGTTGCCTAGAAGAAGAAAAAGGCATTGCAAGACTTTACATTTGTTGCCATACATACCTCAGAAAATTATGATGTGGCAGTAGCGATATTTGCGGTCATACAAAATTTTCAAAATGCGCAGGGGAAACATGGTAGAGCTTTCCCTTCTTCACAGAAGCTGTATAACATGAAGGATAATGTTGTCTTAAAAGCGCTGTTGTATTTCTCACAGACCCAAAGGGTGAGTTGTAGATGTGGGGAGTCTGTGCCTGTTCATTCTTCTTCATTTCCTTTAAACGCTGTATGTACGTCTCACTTTACGCTGTTGGCACCCTCATATGAATCTGAAGATCGCATGTGTAACATGCAGTCAGATATAAATCCTGTAGGTAAAAGAAAGTAGAAATTGGCTAAAGATCAAAAGTTATACTCATTCCACTCCTTCCGTCACTTTTATTATCCTGTCTAAGTTTGGTCTTTTGTAGAGAGGATTGGGTGGGTTGTTGGGGGTTTTTTTCAGGAGAAAAGGTTGAGCTTAAATGAGAATTTAAGGTTTTATTTGTTTTTCAACCCTGTATGTAACTTGAACCACAGCATAGTTACTTTGCTAGAATCAAAACTGCAGTTCTTAGAAGGTATAGAAGATTGTGGAGTGGCTTCAGGAAAAAACATTTCACCTCAAGTGTTCTGTGAACATCTAAAGATTAAATTTTGTTTGGTTGTTTGTTTGTTTTTCTTTTGTCTGCACAGTTAAACCAAATCTGGTATCATTAAAGTCCCTGTTCTAAAAACAATTGGGCATGTGCTTAACAAAGTCCTGAGATGTAAATGGAACCAATTGTGAGCTTGGTTGTTTGCCAGGTCAAGCCTTAAGTCTGTGTCTTGGAAAATTTCTCTAGAGAATATGCTTGTAATTTTTGTAGTTTTTAATTTTTGATGACCTTCACTGGAACATAATAAAAAGATGTTCATTTTCCCATCTTTATAGAGCCCCAGCCTTTAGCAGGTAACTTCTAAATGCTTTATTTAAGGCTATATAATGCACTGGAATAATAGTGATGACCATCAGTAGAGCAACTAGTGGAAAAGTTAAGAATAAGATGTGATGGGTATTAACTTCAGTAGTTTCAAAGCTTTACTTATCATTACTCACTTAAAGGAGATTAATCAAAAACAATAGCTATCCTAGGAAACTATCACAAAACTTCTCTCCAAAATCGTCTCTCCAAATTAACATTTTTTCATGCAATTTTTCGTGTTGTTAAAAATGAAATAAGTTAATTTTACTTGAATCTCAGATTAAAACTTTGTGGTAGTGTTTATGTAGTTATAGATCACATAAAAAGAAGTACCATCATTTTTGGCTGTGGTGCAGAATTGCTTAGAACATTGTTGGTCATGAGCGAGCAATACTGGTAGAGATATCTACAAAGTTCTGGACTGTTTCAATTTCTAACAAAACCTTGAATCAAAATAAGTGATCTAGTTGTTAGTACTGCTTCCAAAATCACTTCAAAATGGAGCTAAGAAGTAACATCTATTTCCACTATTTTTCAGTCCATGGTTGTATATTATACTCAAACCCCTAATACAAAGGAAGAAGCAATTTGTAAATAAAAATTTCATCATCTCATTTGAAAAATACAATTATTTTTAATTATAGTATCATAGTTTAACTGCAAATATTATTTGTCATATCAATGACATAAGTGACCAGGGTTATGTCAGATCTCTAAATAACATGGCTATATGTTATGCTGATGTGCAAACAGGAAGAGAATCCAGGCTGATAATGGTTAATGATGGTAAGAAGAGAGACAACCTCACATTTCAACTAATCTCCAGCTATTAGGGATCAGCATGAGGGACATTATCTCATATCTGCCTCATACAAAATTCCATATACCTAACTCCGAAGCATCTGGTGTGGGCCATAGTCAGAAACAGGATACTGGACTAAATATATCCCACATTCCCTGTGCAATATCCATGAGCTTTCCACATTCTCATGCAGCAGATGTGACATATGCCAGTAATATCTGTTCTAATTATTTGCACTACTGTATTTGAATACTAGGTTTTGGTCACCTAACCAAGCAATTGCTGAAGCTAGCGGATGGTCGTGTTGTGCTGGCACTGGAGGGAGGACATGACCTTACTGCCATCTGTGATGCATCTGAAGCCTGTATAAACGCCCTTTTAGGAAATGAGGTAAAACATAACTCATAGGAGGTGGAGAGAATAATCCAAGTTTGCTGAAGCTCCTATCTTTGATTTTCTTTTAGTAACAATGGCATCAGTCCTTTTTCACTTGGTATAAAACCCAGGTAATTTGAGCATGTCTTAGAAATGAGCAGACCTCATATGAGCTGGTTTGGATAAATACCTCTAAATGAAATGATTAAACAAATCCTTTATGTTTGCCTAAATTATTCCCAGTTCTGAGTAAGATTTAATTCCTCAAAATTTCTTCTGGTGATGTACTGAATACCAGACTTGACATCATTGGTAGTCATTGGTGTGGATATGATCTATCAGGATTGGACCTTCCAGCCAACTATCATGGAAAAAAAAATGGGTTTTGCAAGGTATCTGGTAATCTTAGGAACTGGATATTGCAAAAACACATTTTGTGCAGTATTTTGACACTTCAACTGGCATGTGAAAGAACATATTTCAGAGGCTTTGGGAATTGAACGACATTAGTGAAAATGTGTCCAAGTCTTTAAAAATGTTTGGGGTTTCTTTAGGTTATAAATGAAGATTCAGTTTGATCTGTATGTAATTTAAAGGGAGTGTCCAAGATATATCAAACACTGTATATATTATTTAAAAAACTTTTGAGAGTGGACTCTCAGACTAAATAAATATGAGTAGGTGCTATTTATATACACAAAATATTAGTGAAAATTGTTCTGTTGTCCACTAGAAAATACCTTTTCTCCTATGAATATGGTAAGAAGGAAAATAAGCTTGCTGAAGGTGCAGTCAAAATAATTTATGAAAGGACAAAAGCCTTTACCATAAATTGTGAATTTTGCAAGATCTTGTTATAAAGTGCAGTATGTTACTTTTTTTTCCCCAGGGGAGGTGATAATAGCTATATAATCTCTCCAATCAAATATATTAGTGCCAAATTGCAAGCTAGTCTGCCAGTTCCCTTCCACTTCAAGACTTCATACCTATGTGAATAATGTGAAGTAATGTGTCTTCTGATGGATATTGGATAGAAGGATTTTCTAAATGTTCTTTTAAACCTTTGCTTTTCATCTTTATGGCCCATTGAGAAAAATATTTTTATGCTTATTTTTTACATTATACATGCAATGAATAAAGTGATAGCTTTTACAAAAATGTTCTCAAAAATGTAAGGAATTAAGCATATAAAAAAAAAAAAGAAGCTTTCATTAGGTTTTATCTGCTATCACTTTTGACAAGTCCCATAAGGTCAGTTTTCAAGTGTGGTGACATGCACTGTTGAAAAAAATGCTCAGCTCAATGTTGGCCCTTTTATTTAGGTGCTGAAATATAGATTACAAAACCTAGCTTGAGGCCTGTGACAATCCTAGTGAATGCAGCGTTGCCTTCCTGATCAGCTGCCATTCCAGGGCACTCTCATTGATATTCTCTCTTGTCATCTTCCCTGTGGTAGTATCTTATGGCATCAGTGGCTTTTCGTAGCCCTTCTAAGCCCATTCTCTGAAATTTGCACCCTTGTGGTACTAATGCAAATGGTACAATGCTGATGATGGGATGTGCCTTCCTCTGTGTAGGTGCCTGGGTCCCTCTATCCACTTACGACCATTTGGTGGTGCTACCCATTTATGAAAACTGCCTTGGTTTGTTTTAGCACTGTATCACACCCAACTACTATTTCTGCTGTCACTGACTAGCCATTATCTGAGAAAAAATACTGATTGTGAGAAAGAGGAATGGGATAAGTGTACGAGAATAGAAACTTTCTTCCGGTTTATTTTAGAGTAATTAGAGACTGGGAAATTAGATAAATTGGAGTCTATCTGCAAAATATAGCAAAGCAAACTTCAGGAGAGACAAAAAATTCAATAGATGAGAATGAAGACAAACATAACCATGCAGCCATTTTTAATACACTTGTGAAAGAACATAATCATTTATAACTTGAAATATCTCATGCAATAAGCATTATTCTCCTGTGCACTTACTCACAGCACTGTCTTCAGGGACATGCATTAAATGGTCTGGTGCAGCAGAATTTCAAAGAGAAAATATGCTGTGGCTGCTAAGAAGAGAAAAATACTCTAGAGAGGATGTTATTACCAACACTACCATAAGAAATTGATGTTTGCTTAAAAGAATAAGTAAAGGTGTTGCCAAGGAGCAGACACTAATGAGGAAGTCTGATACCTAGTTAGCAGTTAGAAATCAGCACGTCTGTTGACATCTATAGATTTATGGCAGTCTACCCCACATGGCCCATAGCATATACATTGCTTGATTTCAGCATAATATTCATAAACTTGCACAGCAAACTCCAAGCGTTTTCCTGCCAAGGACAGAAAAAAAATGTTTTTCTTCTAACAAGCAATTACTATAATTTGAGGATGCATTCTTCCTTGAATGCATTTCTTTACAGGTGATTAATAGGATAATTATAACTTATTATCTGCCCTTCACTTTTACAAATAATGGTATACCGTGCAACCCTGGTTTAAAAACATTGGCAAGATGAACTTCAGTTTCTAAACACTACACATGTAATTGAACTCAAATTAGAAAGGTTGGGAAAGGCCTTTGTAAGGTACTCTGTAGTTTGTCAGATGCATTTATTCATGTGTTGAGGATTAGAATTCATAAACATTTTGCAGGGTTTTTTGAAAACTTTTTCTTTTCTTTTGTTGTTTTTGGCCAGGACTTGTCAGTACAGAAATTCACTGCTTCATGTGTTCGGTTACCAGCAGAATAATATTTTAAAAAAGGAATAACTGTAAAACTAGCCACAACTTCCAACTTTCATGGAGAGCTGGTCTGATATGTAGAGGTGACATCAAACTTACAAGTGCAAGATGGTTTCTTTTCTTAATTTGTCTCTGAACACCAAGAAGGAAAACAAGTTGACATCCGGAATAGATATACTTTGCTCTTATTTATATGTGACCAGTAGCACAGTGATCTGTTTAGCAAGATAACTTCTTACTCTTCTCTTAACAAATGCAAGTAGAGCCACTAAAAAAAAAAATACACTATCAAGTTAATCTTCTTCAAATAAGTTGAGCGTGGCACAGGAAATTCCTGCATACAGTTGTTGATTTTGAAGACTAACCAAAAAAACTATTAAAAATGTCTCTTTTTCTTGGAAGAGATCAGAATTTAAATGAGCTATCAGCCCCATCTATGTGTGGCCAATACTTCTGAACTTCTCTGCAGAAGTACTTCTGAGCAATAATTTCAAATTTTGACAGAAACACAAATGGGATTGTAATTGTTGGTATTCTCTGATTGGAAGTACTTATCTTGTTAATTGTTTCTTTTTAAGACCCCGTTCCCTAAACAGAGGTGCCTAGTGCCTTTTTAGATACCTTAGGGTATCCAGGACATTAGCACAGGACTGGTAGATCTAACACAGAACTTAGAGGTGATCCACACAGTTTCTGAGTGGCAACTGGAAATCAGACAAGACACCCTATAGTATCTGAAATGTGTCAGTCTGGTTTGGTTGTGTGAATCTCTCCTTAAATGATAGGAAAACGAAAAATGAAATTACAGAAGTAAAGGTAAGGATAAATTTTATGAAGATAAAATTATTATTTAGAAAGTTTACATATAAAATTACTTAAAAATGAAAGATTTCAAGATCTTAGGTTTTCTTGTCCATCTTTCTGTGTACAAGCAGAAAATTTCCATGGCAGTTTGAGAAAAATCCATCTGACCATTTGCAGAGCTAATTAGGAACACAGTAGGTTATCTCCTTGGAAGGAAATCTTCCTAAGAGGTGAGAAGAGATTAAGCAGCTGGATTCCCTTGAAAACTAAAATAAAAACATGGAAATCCTTCTGGAAGATAAAAAGGCAGGATGAGCATGAGTTACTTTAAAATTTCCCTGAATTTTCTCAACATGATTTGAGAACTTGTCCATTAAAAGAGCATCTGTCAAAACAAAGGAAATTATCAATTCAGATAATTAGAAAAGAGACATTGCTTTTAAACCCAAGCATTTCTGAGATGATGATATACTCCTGTGCTTAAAATTAAATTCTTTCATTTATTGTGATACTCTTTAAATGATTCTACAGTTTTTCACAGATTGGTTGTATACTTTCAAATACTTATTTTTAAAGCATATATAGACATATTACTTTAATTAAGAAAACCATTAAATTTTAACATTCGTATGTTATTCCAAGAAGTGTGTGCAAATTGGGTTGAATGTTGAGATTTTTCCCCCCAGATTTTGTCGTGGAGAATGGAAATTCCACACTATTTTGCAAGTCCTAGCTTCAGTGCTATAAAGGCCTCTGCTATGCCTTTCGATGCCAGGTAGAGGTGAGTAAGGCTTCTCTATACAGGCAAGGATAAGTTCTGGTTTCTTTCCTCCACATTACTTTTGAAGAGGCGCTACTTGGATTTAAAAAGCCCTCAGGGATAAGCTTTCCTTGAGTTCAGTATCCTAAATCCTGCAGCTTATTTCCAACATAACTATGTTCAGTTGGTGGTTCTTCTGCAGCCAGAAAGAGTAAGGAAGGATTCCTTTAGGCACAAACCTCTTTGAGTCAAAAACTAAGGAGTTCGTTCTTCCTTCGTCCCATCTCTTTTCAAGCAGCCAGGTGGGATATTTCCATGGGACATAGAAGTCAGTCTCACATCATGGTCCCTCTGATCTGTCTACAGGTTTGGGCAGTGTCTCTTAGCTCTATATGGTACAGCAGTTTGGCATGGTCTATAACAAGTGATAATTAGTCGCAGACGGGGTCATGCTCTTCTTTGCATAGAGGAAACAGAGAAGTGCAATCCACAGTGTGCTCTGCCCAGCAGGACCCTGCAACAAAGGCACAGAGAGGATGCATGTCTGCTCTCTTTGACTGTGGCGGCCAAGGCTGAATTTGGCCCTAAGTCCAAAAACATTTTTAAGTGACTAAATTTAACATCTTCTAGTAAATATTCTTCTGGCTTGAATTTCAGTCTGAAGCAGAATTTGACAAAACATTGTGATTGGTTGGCTCCCAAGCATGCTTGAAAACTTATACTGGACAATTTTCTTGCAGAGTGTGAAGTATGTGCTTCTTTCTTGCAATCTGTTGAGCTGGCATTTAGGAGGGGATGGTAATTTAAGTGGAAAGCTCATACTCTGCAGCTTTCCTGCTGATGATGAAAAGTTGGCATTTTCTCCTTTGTGGAATTCAGCGTGAATCTGGGGCTGCTTGCCAGCTAGGCAGTGAGCTCTGCCAAGAGGGCCTGGACTGCGTTAAAAGGGGTTATTTACCAGAACAGGTAAGCATTTCTCTCTCCAAAATGGAAATTTTCATGGAAGTGAACATGGCCTGAGATCAATTTTAAATTGCATGGTAAACTTGGTCTCAATCTCACTTCCTCATTGTTAATCTGAGTCTAATACTAGAAAAGAATTAACACTGAGTCTAAGCCACCTGTCAACTGTTGCTTGCATAAACCCAGAGTCCAGAAATTGGCCCAGAAAGAGAGAATTAAATGGGGTAGGACACTGGAGCAATGTATGTGCCAGAGGTCAGCATGGTGACATCAAAGTCACCAAGGTGGGCAGTGTTAGTCAGGAAGTGGTATGGCCAAGAAAACAGAGAATATTCTGATTCCAAAATTACATAATTTCAAGGCATCCCTTGGTTTTCGGGGGCTGGTAGGTGCTGATGACCCTTTGTGCTTTTGAACCTATTCCCTACTGAAAACTGACTCATTTATGTACTGCACTGTAACAATGGATCACAAAAATACCTGCCTAATGTGCTTACATATAAACAGAAAGTGCAGAAACTTTGACAAGATTGCTAATATAAGAACATAGAGGACCTGTGAGATCTTTGAACTTAGTACTCTGTAATCATAGGCAACCCTAAGAGCAACAAATCCCAGTCTTTGTGCCGATGTGTTTCTTGCACAGTGTATCCAGGAAAGGGAGGTTGTAGCACATCCCCCTGCAGCCTAGGGGAAGCTGAGGAACCTGCCTGCCTTCTCCCCTTCCTCTGCTTCTGCCAGGACCTTCCTACTCCTTATCTTATGCTTGCAATGGCCTCACTTGTCAGTTATCTCTAATTGCAGTCTGCAACAATCTTCACTAAAACTAATCTTGGTACTTGAAAACGTGACAGTGCTAAGGACAATGCAGATATTGCTAGAATTTCCAGCTCAGTACAGACTGCTGGAGTTTCAGATTCTCTCCACATTCCCAAGGATCAATTCAGATCACTTTCTGGGCACACGAAATTTCCATCGTTAATTCCTTCTTCAAACATTTGTTGATATGCCCCTGGCAGACTTTGGCAGCCCAAGTGATTTTTGCCCATTTACATTGTTTTTCCTACTTTGAAAATGATTAGCGGACACAGTTTCTACTTTCATCTGCTACTTTGGGCACAAAAGCCTGATTCAGCCATGTAAAAGCTTTGAAAATGTGACCCTTTGTGTCTGGTCCAAACTGTCTCTCCAGTGGTTTGGTTATTTCTGCAAACTTGAGCTGTTCTTCCCTGAAAGATTTCTTTCCTAACAGTGTATTTCCAGTGCTCTTTTCAGCTTCCTTTCTGTTAGCCTCCAGATTTAATAGACTTAATGATCTGAATGCCAATAGGTGTAGGAGGGAAGGTGATGGTGCCATATATGCCAGGTGTCGAGTAATTTCTTTTGTTCACCATTGGGTCTAACTGCTGATATTTTCCAGGGACACCCCTATGTCTATGTAGTTGTATCCAACCATTGGACAGCTGCCAACAGAAATCATTCTTTCAAATGCAGTCTCATTTCAAAGTGTATGGAAATAGCTGCCATAACCCACTGGCTTTATTTCTACAGTGTTTTTGTGATGGTGCTGGATTTTGGGCTGAGCAGGTTATATGATGTAATGAACTTACTTGTGGAGCCTGATAGGGTTTCCTTGACATGGAAGAGGATTCAAGGTCTGTCTGGCTATCCCTAAGGCTGAGGAGGCAGAAAAGCTCCAGAGCAGAAGCCGAGCTTGGGATATGAAATGAAAGTTTTGTGGAAAAAAACAGTTAAGGAAATGATCAGTCATTACTATTACGCTCATCACCTACAGATCTGTTAATAGAGCTAACAGATGGAGTAATGATTGGTATAATTGTTGGATGTTTGACCCTTTTTCACCTCCTCTTTAATGATTCATCACCTTATCCTGATTTCTAAAACCACATCTGAAATGTTCTGATATGTCTAGATACTGAAATGCAGCCTACTTGTTAAAAAATTTGTTTCTGTACTGATAAATAAAGAGGTGTCATTGATATATTAGGAAAAATCAAGACTTTTTTTGGCTCCTGCAAAAAAACAGCTCTGCAGAAGGCAACAGAATATTCATCTTTTAGTAGGAAATCTCCTCTAGCTATCTCTACATCAGTTGGTTCCAGCTTAATAATTAGTACAAGAGGTCTGCAGAAAGAACCTCAAGATACTCAGAGGGCAAAGCAAGACACAGCTGTCACATCTTGCAGTCTGGCAATTCCATACCTTGTACTATTATTCTTACTGTTATAGCCTGGAGCTATTTTGTCCTACTTCAGGGGAGTGAGTTGGTCATCAAAGCCTTAGGAATTAGGAAACTGTCAAAACAGAACCTTATGCTACTGTTTCCTTACCTTTCTGTGTTCCTGCACCCAGTATGACCAAACAGAACTTCAGGATTTTGTCCTCTTCCTGACCAAATGATAGATTACTTTAAACAGAAAATAAAAAGTGATAATAGGAAATGTTATTTATCTACATAACCCAAGGTCTGGATTATTAAAATTACTGTATGGATTGTTGTTCTACAATCTGTGAAGCTTGATCTGTTGGTGGGCATTTTTGTAAATATGCAGTTTTCCCCCAGGTACCTGCAAGAGTTACCAAATAGAGTAACCTGTGAAGATTGTGAAGTAAATGTGGCTTAAGAATTGCAAATGAATCTGTAAATATTATTTTTTATGTAATTGCTCTTTGTTCTAATCCATGATACATATTATAGCAACAATCTGCCTTTGCAGTTTGGCCTCCTGGGTGACCAAGCAGAGTTGGGACCCAGTCAGATCCTACCAGCACTTCTCCACACACTTGCTCACTGTGCAGAATGGAGTGATTTATGCTATTTGAAAACAAAACATAGTTCTATTGTTTCTAGCCACAAGGAAATCTTCCAGCTGCAATCCCATATGGGATTCTAAGGAAATAATGACATGAACAGCCCTATTCATTTTAGTTACCGAGATTCCAAAGGACTGGTGATATTTGCAATGTCTTTATCACTGATGGGTATTGACTGCTGATTGTAATGGTAGTATCCCAGAAGTTCTGGGATTTGTAGCTGAGCTTGCTTAAAATAGCACCACTAAGGGAGTATCTACGCCGCAGTTACATCCCACTTTGTGTGCTTGGATCAAAGCTGATTTTATCTAGTTGATGTGTAGCAAAGCAGCAGAAGCAACCTGGAGGACAATATATGATGGCTACTGAACTATTAACTTCACAGAGGAAGCTCCTTGGGTGGGCTTCACTTGACCTAGTTTAAAGTAGACCCAGGCATGCTTAAGAAGGGAGTTTTGTCTGCAGCACAGATGTCTCCTGTCAATGGTGGTCAAACTTCCTTAGCTTTAGAGATGAGACATCGGTATTGATACCACTCTTCCTTGTCCACCTTGACATGGTTGCTACTCCTGGCTCTGCAGGAAGCACGTCTCCATGCCCAGCCTTAGCAGCCTATGCAGGGAAGCAGAAAAACTGGTTGGACTCTAAGCATAGTTCAAGGAAAATGTATTTGTTACAGCACAAGAAGAGGCATTTGGCCCAAACAATCTTTTACCCTTTTTTCTAGGGGAAAATGTATGAAAGGTGGACAAAAAAGCACACGTGGCTGAATTTCAAAACACAGTTTTCTTGGTATATCTAGCCATTGCAGGGCAAAAATAACTGTGCAGTATCAGAATGCTTCCTTCCGCTAATGTACTATGATGCAGCCCTACTCCAAGAATATACAATTAAAGCTGGCTAATCAAAATGCAGCTGACTAAAAAAATAAAATACTTAGAGGACTCTTACTGCTGATCTGCATAACCATTTTTTATCTACTACTTTATTTGAAATTAATGCAAAGCTAGTAAAAGCAGCTGTGTTTTATGGTTTCCCCCTATAAATCTTAAAATGTGTAAGGTGGTTAGATGTAATAACACCAGAAAAATAAAGATAATAGAGTGCACACTTCGGTTCCAGTGTGGCTTCAGCAAGGTTTTGTTTGGAGTGCCCAGCTGCGTATACAGACACAGTGGAATTTGGTTTGTGAGGAACCTACAAAAATTACACAAATAACTAGCATTTTTTTAATGAATAATACACAGACATGCACCTGCTTCAGAGACTCCATAGATTAGTCTTGCAGCCAATAGAAAAGCCCCTTGGAATTCAATTACATGGCTGGAAAACAAAAAACAAAATCATGGCTATACTTTCAGAACTGATACCAGAGAAATATTAACCAGTTCTTGGGCTGAGCTTTTCCTGAGGATTAGATTGTTTCAGTTTGTTTTACTTCCCTGTGGTTTATTGAAAATTTATATTATTCTATTCTATTCTTGCAGCTGGAGCCTCTCCCAGAAGATATTGTGCACCAAATCCCCAATATGAATGCAATAGCTTCTTTAAAAAAGACCACTGAAATTCAAAGTATGTTTCTCAGTTTGGGTTGGTGGGTTGGTGTGTTTGGGTTTTTATTGTTAATTAATATCATAGACATTTAACTATTGTTTCAGAGAAAAGAGTGGGCAAATGTTTTATGTATAAACCAACATGCTGTGTCTAGTACATATATATATGTTTTCATTTTTCTTTCTTTGACATCTCTTTGTTTCTGCTATGTATTTAGCTCTGAAAAACTAACTCATTGAAATTATTTAGAGCTTTCTGATTGCTGAATATCCCCAAATCTTTCCATTCCAGGCAGCTTGGATGAAATAGATGTTTGTCAGTGAGGGAGAGGAACAGACAGGTAAATTAGAGCTCTAACAAATAGTTTCTTCAGATTCTGTTTGTGCAGTCCTTTACAAGTTACTCACTTTGAGGTGTATAGGAGCTTGAGATAAATGTTAAAAAGCTCAAAATGGGCACTGATGCATGGAACAATGCTAACAAATACATGATTTTATTCTGTTTCTGGTGCAGAAGGTACTTGATTGCTTCACTTGTGTGCCCTGACCCCAACCCTTTACCACCCAGATGCTTTAAGGCATTTGCTCTGGTCTTACTGAAAATTTTTCTCTGTGCCATCAGTTGCCTTAAATCAACTGAGCAGGCTTCCCTTAAATTTCTAATCTTCTGCTTTTTGCCATTTTACCAAGGCAGTGGGAGCTTCTTGAGTTCTACTGTTTGCTGGTTCCTTAACAATAACAAATGGATAACAAATGTTTTGTTTCATGTTAGATGAATCATAAATAATTGGGATTCATATGTATAAGATAAATGCAGTTTTTAAAAGGGACACCACGCATTATCCATTGATCATGCAGTAATTATCAATCTGATTTTAGTTGTAAAGTGACAATTAAAATTCATTGTAGATATATAATTCATCCTTCATTTCCTGTAGTAACTCAGATATGCAAATGCTCCAAGTAAATCAGCTGTATATGATAAATTCCAGTAAGTAGTTTTTTGCTGGGTGTTATGTCCTAGGGTAGCTCATGAGTTAGTATCTTCCTTAAAATTCCCTGATAATGATCTGAAAGGAATCAACAAGTCAAAGAAATCCACGTACTATGCAAGATAGAGCAGATTTGCAAATGGTAATAAGGACAGAAAGCTGCACGCAGGCCACAGACATGAAGAAAGAATATGCAATTCTGTTTGAAATAAGACATGTANCTTACTAGAAATACACACAAATGGTGGCAGTTCGGAAGGAATGGATTTAGGAACAAATTCATACTGTGTGTCTAAAAACATAGTTCAGAGCTCTGCAGAGTACTTAACTTTGCTTGTTCAGAACAAGCTTAGGTTTGAGCTGAGCTGGTACAGTCACAGCAGTCCAGTGGGCTGTTCTGAAGCCTGTCGGGCTGCTCAGGGTTTGGAGTTGTTTAAACACAATATTCTGTCTTTTCTTGCAGCTATTACCTGAAAGGTTATGCATACGTCATTTTGTCTGGAGAGAGACCAGGTATTAGAGAGGAGTATGCTTGGGTGATGGAAAGGTGCATTGAGGAAGTTTAGTGCAGCTTTATGGAGGACGCATATTTAGATGGAATTAAGAGAAGCAAGTACATGTTGAATAGTATAGGGAGTTATGCAGACTGAAAAGCATTAGGCTGTGGGGTAGCACTGTGAAAGACACTGATAAAGCCTGTTTTGTTTGGCTGATTGCTTGTGTGTATATTGAGTCTCTATTTCTGTGATCCAACTTTGATAATGAATATTAGCAATACTTTAGACAAAAAAAGTCCCTCTGTGTTTGCCACAAAAAATTGAAGATGCAAGACTTAATTAGACAATGAGAGGAAACAACTTTTTTCTAACTGGAATGGAATTTGTTTAAATGTTTTGTTTGTGACAGTGATCCAAAGCTCTTTTGGAAATGTAATACATTTGGAAGTAGTAGTTCCCACACCCATGTAATATTCTATTCCTAAACAATCCTGTTCACTACCTTGAATACCACCCCCAAACTGTTTTTTTCAAGCAAACCATGGTATGACATGTCCAAATCTATTTGCAAAAGGCAATTACAAATGCCTGTAACAGTGACAGAAACATTCACTTTTATTATTTCCTGGTAATAATCAGTGCTCCCACAAATCTTTGAGGGAGACTTAAGCACATTTTCATGCTGAAATCCAAAGCGTACCTAGAAGACTGATTTGGTTTCATTGTTTGTTCTTGCAAGCCGTGATTGCTCTTCAAGTTTTGTATGAATGAAACCAGCAGTATGCTTCATTCTTTCCCCTGAGCTCCACCAAGTTCTTCTCAATGAATGTAACAGGACCGGTAGAATTTCACATTCCAGTATAGCACAGTAGAAATGGCATTTTCAGAGGTGGGAGCAGTTTGAGGCAGATGCTTTTTGAGCTCATTTAATTGTCAATGCACAGCATACCTAGGGTTTGTAACAAAGCTTCTTTGCAGCTGCATGCTGTGATTGGGTCCCCCTTCCACAAGACTTTGCCTGCAAATCTTGTGGTTGAGCACACATGCTAGCCCTGTATGTTTTGTGCTCAACATATAAACGTTGTTCATTGTAAAAAGCAGCTTGCTAAGCTGTTCTGCTTACCACAGGTGTTTGTAAGGTACAGCTTTCTGATTTTAAAGAAAAAACTACTATTGCTTTTTCACAAGCTTCAGAAAGCCCACTTTGCATGAGGAACCCGCTGCTACCTGGATGCTATTCCTATTTGGGAGTGCTTTAAAATTTCCTCCCACAAACCACAAACACCTTGCCATGCACTCCATTCTCCAAGACCCTCCACTGCAGCATAGATGCTGCCACCTGCTTCGTGGCCTGACTCTGCTCTCCCTCTTTATCGCTAAAGCCCCTCCTATAATACAATTCTCAATGCAGAGAAACAAGGAAAATCACGCATCGCTTGGGAGTGAAGGGCAGTTAAATGGGCACAGAGAGCCCACTAATATGCTTGAATTGGCCCTGAGTTTTAGTGTTATAAGAAAGTCAGGATTCAGGGGGCAGCTGGTGTGTGAGCCTGTGTGTGAATGAATGAATGCGATGTAGCAATCCTCACTGATGCTGTTTTATTGTTGCTGCAGGAGAGCAACACAGTGGTAGCTGGGTACTAATATTTTATTTTATGAATAAGAGCCCTTGAAAACTCCAGCAGTGAACATGGGTTCATTTCTTTTATAGGCAAGAGGGGGTATTATTCCCATGCCAACAGATTTGATTTTCTTGCACATCTGTTTCTGCAACAAAAACCCCACCCACTCTGTGAACATTTAGCTCATAAATTATAGGGTTTGAATTGGGTGTATATTGCAAAGACTGACTTTTGCACATATGATCTGTGAGAACATTGTGGAATGCTCATATAACTTTTTTGTTTGTTTTTAGTGTATTTTTTAATGAATAGAGAATATGGTCTCTGAGCACAGTAATAATAGAGAATATTTTTGTCTTGTTTTTATAAAATTTGCCAGGCTCCAATCACTGAGCCTACTGTTATGTACATAACTTTTTAGCTGTGTCTTTCATGCTTTTGGAGCAAAGCCAACCTCCTAACACTTAATCTCAACTTTGTAGGATACTTAATACACTTTACATTTTATCCCCAGAAGGTCCCTGTTATTTAAAGATTCTGCTAACTACTCAAACGTGCGTGCTATTAGAGTTCAAAGAAACACACTGGCCATGCTCGCTGGTTGTTCTTGCAGATCGACTTGGGCTTTCATCTTGCAATGATGTTTTTGAATAAAGACATTACAGGCTTTATTGACAGCTGCTTTCTCACTGGAGGGAAAAGTTCATCTTTCGAAAAGCCTGAAACCGTGTTGAGAGCTGTGTTACCGAAGAGGGAGTTTTCAGCAGCCTTTGTGCAGCACAGGCAGCACCACTGCTGGCCTGGCCTCCCAGCTGTCAAAGCCTCCAGCTACCCTCCGGATAAGCACCTCGACTCAGCCCGCTGCCCAGCTGCCAAAATTCTCTCTTTAGCCCTCAGAAAAGTCCCCTACTTGATCCCTCCTCTTTCACAGCTGTTGAAACCCTCCATCTAATTCCCAGATAAGTACCCTGATCCAACCTCTGCAGCAGCTGCTGGAAGCTTCTCGCTAAACACTAAATAAGCTCTGGTCCAAAGCTCCCAGCCTTCCCAAAGCTCCTAATTTCCAGGTGTCATCCACCTGGCAATTAGTGAGAGCCTGTTGGATTACTGGATTGTAAGAAATACATATATAAATTCTTACTTGTTCACCTGGTTACTGCTAATCAACCTCTTTCTTAATAGCACTGCAGTAGCAGACCATTTTATATATTGCTGATGAGTCACCTGCCATTTTTGTTTGCGTTGCTTGAAAAGCTTCTTACTGCCTCTTCTGTTGCAGGCAGAAAGCTGAGAACACTCATGCTTTTGATCCACTGCTTTGTTTTTACACAGCAAACCAGAAAGCTCTATTCCTTATGATATCTGGCAGCTTTCCAGCAGCAGCCAGTTCATATATGAAAGTTTTAAATAAATTATTGTTCTAGTATACGCCCTGAGGTTGGAGGAGAAAGAACATCCAGGACTAACAAACCTGATTGTTCTGGCAACATCACTTCAGTCCGAGCTGGCATTTCTGACTTTTTTCCTTTTCAAGACAGTGCTGTGTGAGCATTTTGTACGACAGTGTTCATTTTTCTAGTCCTATTTGCTGTATATGCATCAACTGTCTGCCATATCAGAGCTTCTAGGTATTAACCCTGCCCTGAACTCCCTTCACCTTGCATAGATAAAGCCAATAACGTGTCTGACAGTATGCGTTCATTAGTCTGTGTGTTACTCCTCCAGTTTATTACCTTCTGGGGAAGGGTGTGACACAGGCCTTGGAATGAAAGCACTTTCCAACTTGGCATTCTTAGGTTCAGAAATATACCTCTTCACTGCAGCCTGAAATTTCAACTGTATTGCTTACACCACAGTGATTTTAAATTATAATCACTCAGTGTTGAACTAAGTGATTACTATGCTTGTACCACCATGCTAGCTGAAATTCCCATAAATTATTATGTGTGTTTTCCTTAGGCAAGTACTGGAAGTCGGTGGAGCCATACTCTGTGCCAGTGGATTGTGCTCTGGCTGAGTCTCAGAAACGAGAGAGGGAGGAGACAGAAACAGTATCTGCCATGGCCTCTCTTTCAGTGGATGTTGAGCAGTGTATGCCTCAGGAAGGCAGCAGGTAAGCGTATGCAATTATTGTAGAGAACAAGGCTTTTGCTCCAGTCAAGTGAGATGAAGAAGACAGCTGTACTAAGGGTTGTTTCAAAATTGTCTGCTAACTGAGGTATCTGGAATTTTTCATCCCTGGATTTGAATTCTCTCACTTGGCCATTGGTAGCAGAGGTATTCTATGCTAGCAGGTATTTTTTTGGCATGTGTAATTCTTTACTCAGGTTTGTGATTAGTACAAGAACCTTGTTTTCTGCCCATGTCTAATGCTCTCTACTACATAAAAAGTGCAATATCCATATGATGAAAACAGGCATGATAAAGTGTAATCAACCATATTCTTCTCATTGGAAGCTATTCAAACCTGTTTAAGTTTTAATTTTCTAGGAAGGCATTTAACACATGGTCAGATAAATTTAATAAGGATGGACTTAAATCATTATTAAATGATATTAGGCAGGCATTAAAAGTTACTTCCCTGGAAGCAATGGAATGGTGCCAGCGTAAAACTTAAAGCAATCCTGACCAGGATTAGGGCCAACATTTTCTGTGTACCAAGATGAAGGTACACCAGCAAAGAATGAGAACACTGTTTTTTCCAGCTTGTCAGCTGCTTTTTACATTAATGAAGATTGCTTTCAATTTCACGAATTGAGAAAATGATACAGTAACTGCTGCTGTGTTTCTTGCCAATTACATATGAAAAAAATTGGTAGCCATTGAATACTGTGTCATCTACAAAACAGCATTTCTTCAAAGAGTTGATAGGAATCAGAAAAGCCACCGCAGAAGTTCTTGGAGTTTCCTATTTACTTGTTTTAAGGATACACTTTCCTGGTCTTCACCAGTAGACACCCAAAATGCAGTGGAACGATTCAGTTTCTGTCACACAGAGAAAACAGAGAAGGGAGGAGGAAAGGAGAAAAAAGCCTTATAAGGAGACTCATCAGCTCCCTGCAGGCTGCGGAGCAGAGCTGTGAAACAGCAGGAGAGAAAGGAGGGAGCTGTGGGTAGGCACAGTGGTAGTGGGAGCAGAGCCAGAAGGATCCAGGGCTCCTATGTCGTGACAACTACTTGTTTGACTCGGTTCTTGCCTCCCGCGTTGGCTCTTTTAATCAGAACTGAACTGATAGGCATCCAGAGAAATAGCACAGTGCTAAAAGCTATGGATGCGTTCGGGAGTGAATGTCTCTCACAACAGTGGGAGCACTCATCCGTCAATGAGTTGACAGGCATGGCTCAAAGGGACACACAGGGAGCAGAGCTAGCTAGTAAAGTTCACAGTATTTACATAATTACCTTTCTGATTGTAATTATATTTTAATATGCTATGGATATTGTTGTTCTAGTATTACTGCAAACAAATCCATAAAATCTTAGGGAAGAATCCATGACGAACGGGAGACATATTTTAGATTTGCAAGAGTGCTAATCAGTGCTTAGCTAAGGACTAACGTAAGGTTTGTCATATAAATTTGTGACAGTTATGAGACACTTCTGCTAGCCAGGGACAGAAAGGTGCCTGCTCGTGTGTGTATAGCTCTGAAATACAAAGAATTTCAGCTAAAGTGTTGGAACTACTATAGTCAAACAAAGCAAAGCTTTAAATTGTCTGAAAAAGGGTGTGGTTAATTTTGTGTATTTTTACATTGCTCAGAATAACCAAGAATTGTATTTGTTATGTGCCTCCACTCACTTAAAACTACAGCCATTGAGAGCAACTGCTGATCCTACATGATTTGAACAATATAACCCTTTGACTAATGCTGCACTGAATTATTGTATTTATTACCTACCTACTGATAACCTGTGACAGTTTCCACCCATTCTGAAAACAGAATTTCAGGGCGGAGCTGAGAGAAATGGAAAAAAACGGATGTGCTGAAATGTACACAAGTGGAATTCATGTGGCTGCCAGATTCATTACACTTCATCAGTTCTGGACTCTTCTAGGGATGAATCTGTTGTGATGAATTGTTGTGTGGAAAAATGGCTTCGTTTGAAATATCTTCTGTGGTGCTGCAGAGGTTTTTCTGCAGCACAAAAAAAACCTTATGCACGCATGCGTTCCTAAGTCTGTTTCCACATTTGTAACCCACAGAGAAGTCACCCAAAGCCAGATTGCCATCAGAGAGCAACAGGACAACATAAGTGCTATCCCACTGGGCCAAAATTAATAGTTAGGTTTTCTGAGGCTTCAGGACATCATTCTCTTTGTTTTCTTCCTGCTGAATGTAAGGAGGAATATGGAATCAAAAATGATCACCCTGAACGTCTGATTTTGAGGGTTCTCTGAGCTGTGGGGAGAGCTGAGAGGACCTGGCTGCACTTTGAGCATGAATTAAAGTCCAGCACAGGATCATAAATCCAGGGACTGATTTGACATTGCACACTTTGGTTTCATGCCAGTATAATTTCATTCATTTCATGAAAACATGCTGTTCATTTCATAGGCACATACCAACACAAACTGCAGTAATGTAGTGACGAGTCCAACTTTGCTTTTTCACGTTTATGTTTGTTGTAATTAAGGACCAAATATGCAATGCTGCTTCTCCATCCAGTCCCTTGCTATGGCAAACGACAGGGCTGCAGGGATGTGAGGAGCTGCCTGGGCTCTCGAGCCCTCTTCATAAGGCCACTGTAGATGTAACCCTTCTCCCCCCATTGTCAATGGGGGCCACCTTCTGAAGACCTGTTGGAAGCCTTTGCTCTGAGTACTTGTTTGGGAAGGTTGTTTGCAATGTGTAGGGTGGGATCAGAGGAGAAAGCGTCATGGCTGAGAGGGCAGCCTGAAGGGTTCCTTCATTATGCCAGGATTTACTTTCTCTTCATTCCCACCATCGTCAGCCAGGCTGATAATTCTGGCCTGCGTCTGTAACACTGTTTCACTGAGCTGATGGTAGAGATCCTGTTGACTTCAGCTTTGGATGGTCAGGCCCCTAGATGAAGAGAGAGGCAGCAAGAGTCTCTTTGCGGGAAACTCTTGCCAGTTATGTTGGAGGATATAGTGGTGTTTGGAGTGAGATGACTCACTTTAAACTCAGATTTTGGGTAAAGCAGCTCTTTTCCTGGCCAACTCATATCTGACTCATTTACCACTGATGAATAAAGGATAAAATGCTCCTGGCTAAGGCCCATCTTAAGTATTTCTCTTTCTTTTTTCTCTCTTTCTTTCTTTTCTTCAAGTGACAGTGCCGATTTTTTTTTTTTTTTATTTTCTCTGGCAGGCTAAATGAAGAAAACTGCGAAAAGCTGCTATGCTTTTGGTGTTTTATTTTACCAAAGCACAACTCTGCATTTTAAGATCCAATTGAAACTTGATTATAGACTTCAGAAAAGAACAGATGTAGAAAAAAGAGTTTGTGGATAGGAAAGAAAACATGCATGATGCTAACACAGATTTAAATACAGATGCAATTAAAGGAACAAGCATGCCCTATAAAACATTTCTAACTACCATAACTTTTGTGTGTTGATAACTGCTTATTCCCTATGTGAGAGAGAGATTTAGCTGATTAGAATTTTGCATTGGCCAGACATCCATTTCAGAAATCATGCTATGAAAATATTCAGTGCAGTGATGTCCCTGATACATTGGAGCTTCTGTATGTTTCTTCTTAAAATGGAAAAATAAAAGGGTGTGGAGGGAGATTTGTTGCACTTACTACTTTTACAGCAAACAGTAAATCTTGAGAAAGACATTTATCAGAATTTGACTTTATGGCCCTCATTCAGCTGAACATAGATTTTACTCAAATGGAAATGAAAACAAAGTGTAATTTTTAGATATTACTCTTAGTGTTACACAGCTACCAGTTGCAGTTTTGGTCACATTGCATTATATTACATACATTATATTATATACTAGAGCACCTGGTTGGATCATGGGGTACAGCTAGCCACCTTTATGTACCAACTCATAAAGCTTCACTTAGCATTTCACTATTTGGGTATCCACCTCAGCCTTGCTGAGTGACCTGCACCTACCTGATCATACCCCACAGGATCTGCAATCACAGCCAGGCTCAGGAGCTGAAGAACAGCTTCCCCAGGTCAGGCAGCAGCCTTACCTTTCCCACCTTCTTCTCATCCACCAGTGGTGGGTGCATAAGGAAGAGAACCTGCAGCAGAGGAGTCTGAGAGCCAGCCTTGCCCTGCTGAGTTGGTAGATCTCAACAGCTGTATCTGACCCATCCTGTGTAAAAGCCTTCAGGATACCTACCCAGGCGTAAACTTTTCAAAGCTTTTTTTGAACCAACTTACATCTTTGGTGCTCGGGTAGTGAATCCCACAACCTCAGCAGGCATTGCACTTCTTTTTCTTTGCTCTAAACTCATTAACTGATATATTCATAGGGGAACCGCTAGTTCTTGCATTGTGAGAAATAAAAGCAGCTCTTTCCTTACTCATACTCTCTAGCTTATTTCTGGTTTTAAAGGCTTCAGCCATCTCAAGACTCTGTATTCCTCCGGGTATGAAAATAATTTCTTACCTGTGATGATTCTTGCCCCTCTCTGTGCCTTTTGTAGTTTTGTTTGAGATGGAGTAAGAACTGCATGCAGGACTCCAGGTGTTGGGCACACCGTAGATTTACACAGTAGCTTAATGTTGGAGATTTTTTCTTGTTTCTGTTGCTCTCTGTTCTTCTACCATTAACTCAAAGCTCTCAGTCACAGCCATCACTGTGTATAAACAGTTAAAGCTGTCCTCCCCCGTTTTGTGTACTGTGTGTTAGTTTGTGGTTGTTTACCTTCTTTTCCACTCAGAAATGGTGTTACGGGCTTTAGAACTGACTAGTACCAGTAATTTGGCATCATCAACAAACATCACCTACATCTACTGGTAGTCTTGCCAAGTCTTTTTGAGATGCTCTGGAGAATCCCTCCATGGTGAAAATCACCAATATTATTACCCGTTTCCTACTTTTGATGGTTTCTTAATCTGTGAGAGGACCTTCTCTCATAACCTAGGTTCCTCAAAGCATTTGGATAAAATTCTTGGAAGACTTTCTTTGCACAGGGATTTTACTTGATCCCTCTTCCTTCATTTCCTCCAGAAAATTCTTTGTAAGGCTTGCTTTCTCTGCAAGTGTTAAGACATAACTCTTACCCAAATTACTATTTCCTAAATGCCTTCTAATTCTGTCACTGATTATAGCTGCTTTCAGTTTCCCCATACAGGCTTACTGTATCTTCTGAAGTTTTCAAAAGGGCAATTGCATGTCTTACCTTCTCTACCTCTTGTATGGATGCTGGGTTAAGCAGTAGAATATGCCTAATAATTATTTCTTCAGCAACATCGTAATTGCATTCCCCTAGAACTCACTGGACAAATATCATCTGCTCTTAGCAATTTGGCAATGTTTAATATATCACTTTGTTCTAGTGCTGATTCAGTTTAAGATAGTTCATCTGCAAATAATAAAATCTCCCTGACACTTCTCTAGTGAACACAGATATAAATAGGTCATTCTGCTTTTGCGGTCTACCTTCCTTGATGCTCCTTTTATGCTTTGATCATTTCTTCTGATGTATTCTGAAAGATCTTTTTATTATTAGGTTTTATGCCTTTAACGTGTTGCTCTTCAGGCTCCCCTTTGGCCTGCCTCATTGAGGGTTTACATTTAACTTGCCAGAGGTTATAGTTTATTTAATTTTCCTTATTTGGACATTACTTCCTCTTTTGAGAGTATACATGTAGTTACCTTATTCTGCTCTTAAACTATGATGGCTTTTACTTTTAGTTCCTTTTTCTTTTATCCATACAAAGTCCATTTTTACTAGGATATACACTTACCCAGGATCTCTTATATGATGTCTTTAGGCACTCTCCGAATCACCTCCACAGTATAGAAATGTACCTCTTTTTCCCCAGTTCTCTGCTACCAGAGGATCACTTTTCAATTACAATGATCTTCCCTGAGACAGCTGAGTTAAATTAGGAACAGATTATGGCATAAAACAACCATACCACACCAGAAAATCTATCTTTTCTTCGGCAGTTTCTGTGACTTGGAAACATACCTTGAATTTTTACTTTTATGTGTGTGATGATGTACCTATGAGGACTCCCTGTAATTCTGATTTAAAAAATAAGGTGAGAGAAACATTTACATTTTTGGATGATGTACTGGGTTTGTCTGTATTCTTAAATATTAACTTTTTAAAAGTTTAGATAGGAACTATTTTAAATAATATTCTCATAAATAATATGGTTGTCATTTATTCTCAACTGCCACAGAACAATACTTAAGATGTCACGTGTTTCACCAGATTTTATCCATATGGTAGGATTTTTGCCTCATCTATTTCTTTGAGTTTAAGATTTAAATAGAATCATTTTGTTTAGTGTTAACTGCAAAGAGACTACTTCATTCTGCTATAGTGTGAATTGCACTTATAGAGAACTATAGGTGAGCACTCTTTCCAGCACACCAAAATAAACAGAGCGAATGCAAGAGGGCTCTGCTCCTAGGAACTTGCAGTTTGAACGAGCCACTGTGAAGCCTTAATGAAAAATCACAGTTGTGGTTCTACAGTCATTACAGTCCCAATCAGTGTCTTTCTGAATCTGCTGACCGCATGGGATCAGTCTGGGTCAGACCCGAGCTCACAGCTGCACCTCTGAGGAACCAGTCAGAGCATACAATACAGGATGGGGTCTTTTGCCAGGTTTATGTTTTTATGCCAACTTCTTGTCAGCTACAGGAGGGCTGACTGAACTGATGTAACTAACAGTGACATAACTGAAGTAACATAAATTTGGCCTGTCAGACTCTGCCCCCTCAATTCTTTTTTTGAGAACTTTTGATTTCAGCAGAATGGGTATGTATTGATTCACCACTCAGTGTTATGGGACTACAGTGTTTTTCCCTCTGTACTGTGGGACCTAAAACTTTACTGGCTCTCACGCAAAACTCTGGCCTAAGCCATTATCCCTTAAAAATGTATAGTTTTAATGATAAGCCATTGGATAGATCCAGTGACTTCTCTGACACTAATAAAATGAAGTTAAAGCATACACATAAGTGTTCAGAAGGGGACTGGAGAAGGCTGTGAGAGTACCCACACTGAGAGATAACAGCTGGATTCACCAGGGCACCCTAACCTCCCCTCCTTTTCCAAAAAGGACCTTGAATGTGGCACTTGCATATAAAAATTTCTATCGGTGCTTAGGCTCTGGCTGATGCAGAATATTGGCATATTGTTGGAAGATATTGGAATATATTAGAATACAGCACTCCAGGTCAGTCCCGGCACTCAGAAGCACCCTCGTCAGTGAAAAATTGCCCAGGACTAAAATAAGATGATTTCTCAATTGTACTATGGTCATGAGAATATCAGTCCCAGAAGCCAAATACATGGGAACAGACTGTTGCATGTACTGCTTCTCTAGATCCTTATAAATAAGCCAAACCCCCACTTTCACTTCTAAAGGTTTTCCAGAACTCCACTCCTTCCTGCTCTGCCAATCTCCGGTTGAAATCTATTGACAACTATTTCTTCCCATTCGCTTACTCACAGCAGAATGTAAAAACTGAACTGTTACCTGCTTCCGAATTATCCTCTTTCCAGACAGCCCCATAAGTTTCTGGATGTTTAACAAGGGCTTGTTGCACTTTTGCGTTATGCCAGAGGACATGCAGGTCTTCCAAAAGTGGCTGGAGAAAGTGGAAGTGTGCGGTCAGCACAACAGCAACATACACCATCAGTGTGAATTCCCCACATGGTGCATGATCCTTTATCACAACTGAGGGCATCATCAGCAGGCTGGGCTCCATCCCACCCTGGTTGCCACTGTGCAATCTCTGCTGCAAGCCAGAGCAATGCAAGAGGGGAAAAAGAGGGAAAGCAAGAGGGCTTCACCTCGCCTCTCAGCAATGAGGGAGCTGCAGTGGTTACTGTAAGTAGGAAACATTCTCCACCATGTGGTGAGGAACAAAAGATTTGAGATTTATAGGTTAATAATCTTTTAGGGTCAATAATCCTGTGGAAAGTGATTAGTCTGAAAAACATCTTCTTTTTCATGTATCATTCGTCTGACATGTTTTTCAACATACTAGCTGCGATGATTCCAAATCATAAAGGAATAACCTGCATAAAACCACTTATAGACACGCTGCTGAATTTTTCGTTGGGAAAGACTTTAATAAACTCCAGATTCATTTAAAATTCTCTGGCTTCCTTGCTGAATAAACTACCAAAGCCCATGCAAGCCCCCATTAATTACTTTTTTTTTTTTCCATGGGATCTCATGAGTTTGTACTTTCTGAGCGATGTTTTGCTGAAGCCAGTTATTATACTGGCTTACAAGATTTAAATAGTAAACATCTCATTTATTAATTTGCATTTACTTTTTGCTCTCGCCTCATTTCAAAATTGCTTGAAGTAACTATTTTTAAGGTCTTAAGCCCATTTGTCATATGGTATTCTGCCAGACTGACGTGAAAAATGGTTTATGCGCAAATTCTTATGCCCTTCAATGGTGAGGTCTCACTGTGATCTCAGAAGCTTCCCATTTTATAATTGCCAACATAATCCTCAGGTGCGGTAGCTTGTCAGATACAAGGAATTATGACACTTTGCGCCAGCTCAGCGTATGTCCCCGTCATTTTTTTACTGGATGTTTTAAGGAGCTCATCATGTCTAAGCTGAATGTTTCCCAGAGGCTTTCAAATGAAAAATATACATATAATCTGATTTGATATTGTTAATAGATACCCCCTCTATGACAGTGATCTGCTGATCGAGTTCAGAATTTTGTCTCAGAAGTTGCAGGCAGGCAGGCAGGCAGGCAGGCAATGCATTTGTGAAAGCACAGAATCAAAAATCAGAGGACTGAGGAACCTCAGAAGAAACACTGCTAACTACTTGGCTACTAGTAAACTATTCTGCTTTAATGGTATGGGCCTACTTGAAAAAATAAATGCATGTATTTTTAGTTGCAAAAGCTTGTAAAATGAAAGTATCACAGCTCTTTTTTCGTGAAATTATTTGACTCTGTTGACACAAAGCATGTACATTTCTGGACAAAAAGTTATAAAATATTCTGACATATTTTAATATAAACAGGAACATTTTCAGTGATTGCTTGGTTCTAAAATGTTTTTCCACTTGACATTTGTTTATACTACCTAGGAAAGAAACTCTATTTATGGATAACTGAATAACACAAATAAACATCAGAGAGAGCTGAAAAATCAGCTTTGATTATGCATGAAAATCTACAATGTCATTGTGTACTCTTGTGCCGTATTCTGATTGCCTGTTTATTTTTACAGAGCTGCTGGCGAGCCCATGGAAGAAGAGCCAGCCTTGTGAAGTGCCAAGTCCTCCCTGATATTTCCTGTGGGTGACATCATTGTGTATCCCCCCAAAGCACCCTCAGACATGTCTTGTCTGCTGCTTGGGTGGCACAGATCAGATGGAACATAAACACTGGGCACAAAACTCTGAATAGCAGCTTCACTTGTTCTTTGGATGGACTTGAAAGGGCCCTAAAGATTCCTTAAATGTAACCGCTACAATTCTAGAGTTACAGTAAAACGGGCTTGGGAGAAAGAGCCTAGAGCATGCTTTTTATATGCTGTTTGACCCATTCACCAACATAAATTGTGAAATAGAGTATTACAAAATTCTACGTGATAGATTATAGATACGAGAATTGCAACAGCCAGCAAAATACTCGGTAAACTCCATGAATCACTTTCTGACACTTTTTACTGGGTATTTTTTTTCATACTGTGTTAAATTGTTAATAGAATTTGTTTTCTTTGCTCTGTGTAATGAAAAGAAAAAAAAAAACACAAACAAAAAAACCACAACACCTTTATTTCACATGCCATTTTTTAACCCCGTGTAATGAGTTCTTAGCTGAATAAGTGAAAGGTGTGTAAATTATGATGAAGGATTTTAGCTAAAGGGAAAGCACTTCTTATTGTACTATAAATCCCCCGAAGTACTGTGCTTGGTGGTGCTTTATTTTCTTTTCCCTTTTCCCGGCCATCCCTCCCCATTTCATGTAATCTTTTCTATCATAAAAAACACATTCATGATTCTCTAAAATGAGCGATCTTCTGCCTTTAAAAAAAGCGCTGTACCCTCCATAGTTGACAGTAGCTCTCACCATATGTGCAGCAGAGATCAAGTAGTCTCTGAAAAATGGATGGCTTTTCAAATGTGTTTTTAGTTTGTTCTGAAATGTTTCTGCGTCCTGACTCTAAGAGCAGCATTCTTCAGTAACTGCGTGCAGCAAATTTGAAGCTCAGGTGTTTCTGTGGAGGTTGTGTTGGGGGTGTTTTTTACAGGTCGTCATGTGAATACGAACTGATTCTTTTATGTAGTCCTGCACCAAGAGAACTGATGTTGCTTAAGAAGCTTCAAAGGGTTTAGGCTTTATTTTAGATCTCCAAAGTGCGGCAAGATCTCCCTGCAATGTGACTTTAGCTGTTTAATTCCATGTTTGAGAACGTAACATAGAGTTGTGCCTTTAGCTGATAACGAATGCTTAAACTGTTACACGTGTTGCCTTACCATCAGAGAAAGAGATAGGGCATGTATGTAAGACTACTTCAAATGAACAAAACTCTGCTACAGCAACTTTTATTTTGTTTACAACTTTCTCACCTAATGAACCCTGGGAGATACCTTGAAGTATTCAACTTGCAGTATTTGATAGCTCGCTCAGCTTTTAAAAGCAAGTGATGTTCATTTTTATATATTTTCCAAACTCAAAAGATATATTAAAGCCATAAGTGAAGACTGTCATGCTTTTTATTCTGAAATCTGAAAGGAACCTTAATTAAAACAAGATTTTGGGGAAGGCCATGATATGAAAGATATGGAACAATATGGTTTCAGTTATAAGCAGACTCAAACCTGTAAATCAAAGATGAAAGATTTCACTCAAATAGAATTATATAATTCTCTTTTGTTATGCAGTCAGACTATATCCTTCATGCATTTGGGTTTGTTTATGATTAGCATTTTAATTTTAAAGACTTTTATTACTTATACAAAAGCTCTCCGCTACAAGTTAGAAATCTGAGGCATGCTTTGAAAAGGGAAATCTAAAAAAGGAATGTCATTTCCTATAATGTGAAGTAAACTTTTATTCTGAAAGGCTTACTCTAAAATGGATGTATGCCCCTCAGAAAGTGAAATAAAATTCTACCCCCCATTTACAAGCCCAAATCATGCTCATTTTAGTAATGCAAAGAGTCCCAGCAGGCTAAATTAACTCCTGGTGTAAGCCACCTTGCCTGACTTAGGGCTGTTCTGAAGGGGTTGTTCACATGACTAAAGCAATCAGGAGTTCATCCTGCATTTTCAACAGACTTGTGATGGCAATCTTACTTGCCATTTACTGCAATTTTCTTGTGGTCATCAAAGAAATTTCCCTTTAAGGAAACCAAGTACCATAGCTGATGAGTTGGGTAATTTGTAGAGCTTTTCACATTTTGAAATAATGGCTGCAAATTTTTAATTGGCTGCATAGTAAGATCGTTTTAAAATTAACCCCACAAATTCACAATCTGCTTGTGTCCTTAGCTTGCATGAAATTGAATATGAATTGCAGCTTGAAATGTGAGTTACAAACTTTACCAATTAAAGTCTATATTCTGGGGTGGAAATCAGCTAAAGCTGTCCTTTGTAGCTGGAAATGCTTTTAAAATGCCAGAATAATTTGAATTAAACCACATTATAAATTCACACTTACACATTTGAACAGGCGTATTCCCAAACAGACATCTAGACACGCTATTGGCTAAAGTTAGGATGATTTGGATAAGCAAATGTGCAAATAAACTGCACACAGATTGTGTCCAGAACTCTGTTCTTACTGAAGTCAATAGCAAAATCCTCTTTGATTTCAATGGGAGATGGATCAGGCCCTGCTTTTTTTTTTTTACTTTAAGTCCAGAACACCATTACTTTTTGATTATGTCATTACAAGGCACCGTACAGCCCTCTGGGAAATGATTGAGGCTTATGGTGAATATCAACACTTCCTTCAAAGCAGACCTGGGCTTTCTGAGAGGGCAGTTTCACTTGCTGCTGTTTTCTTCTCACAGTATTTTTTATTACCATCAATAGCTCCCCATGGATTGCAGTTAAAATATCTCCCAGCAATTTTAGACATACTTTGAGGGAAATATTCTCATAGACACTCTTAAAAATGCCCAGTTTTAGCTGGATTCAACAACAAATTCCAAGAATTTCAAAGATGCATGAATTGCATGTTTCTCCCTTTCTAATGTCCAAATTCAGAGGCTTAGGAGCTGTTTTTGAAGCGATATCACAGGTTCATGTCTCCCATGGACCTCGGCTTAGGCTAGGGAGATTGACACCTCTGAAAATTAAGTCCCAGATATTTCAAGGTGGCTGCCAAAATAACTACATCTGAGCTTAGGTTACTTCTAAAAATGAGCTGAAATGCATAAATGAGATGGGGTAAATGGTGACTTCTGTGTGTGATTCCGTGGAGAAGGTGAAGCTAAGGGGTTGGCAGAGAGCCCTTGGAGCCAGGGTGACCCTCCGCTTGGTGCTGATGGCACAGGGGCTGCAGGCAGGCGGGAGGACGTCCTGCAGCATGGCCACCCCAGGCTGCCACTGCCATTAGCGGCAAATCTTTGCCTCACAGGGGAAGCGTGCAGGAACTTGCACTCTGCCTCTGGATCAAGGTGTCCCTAAGCCACCAACCTGCAGAATGAGCAATGCCTCAGTAGCAAGTACCACTAACATGCTTGCTCCAGTTCATATTCTTCCCTAGTGTTAGGGACTAAATATTAAGCTCAGTAGGGCTTTTCTTGTATTCTTAGTTCATAAAATACTTTTCTTGTATTCTTAGGTCCTTAAATTCATAGTAGAAACTGAAAATTAGAAAGACGTATGACTCAGGATGTCAAGAAAATAATTATTTTTATCCAGCTTAATGCTTTTACCTCAACTGGAGTGCAAATAATGATGAATGGTAAATCTCAGACCTGCTAAAACCTAAGACTGTCTTGCACTTCATTTTTGGACTCTGTGTGGAGGAATTCTGTATGTGCTCATTTGGCTTCAATATAATCTGCAGCAATTAAGTGCTTGATTATATGATACTTTTTCAGGCAAAATTCCTAGCGAGCAATCAAAGTTCATAGGAATTTTGCCAGTGTAAAGATGACAGAATTAGTCCCTTTTTTAATTATGTACCTTCCTAATTTTACTTTCAGTGAAAATGAAGTAACTAACTCCAGGCAAGTGAATCTGAGGAAAAAAAAAATCATTAAGCTATCTTAAATAAACATCATAAAAGAAAAAGCAAATATAAACAGCTGTTTTGCAAATAAAGATGGCTATTTCTTTACTTTGCAAAAAAGTCAACAATATGCTTCCAGCTGAATAGAAGTGGCAAATGAATCCCTCTCTAGAGCATGTGGTATTTGAGTTAGTGTCTTATCTAAGTGCAGCCTCCCTAAAAAGCTGAGAGTCATAACCAGAGATGAAATATTAGAAAGGTTTTGCTGCAGCCAACACCAGAGGTCCTGTAGAGAACAAGAATGTAGAGACTGACTAATTTGTGTAGACAGACAGCAGGACACTTTCGGGGCAATGTGTCTGGGACGAAGAATTAGAGGGAACTTTTCCAAAGGCACTAATGGCTGTGAGGCAAGCAGCTTCTGGTAGCTTGCAGGGGCAAGGAGGTGCTCAGTGAGCATTTATTCTTTGGGAAATGCCCCCTCTGTCCCACAAGCATGCCCACACGCATGCAGACATGAACCTCACTGTACAATTTTTTTATCCTAAGCAGCAGCATCCAGGTGTGCTGCCCTGACGTGTATGCTGTGCATTTGCCTAAGAAGCTATCAGCCCCCAGCAGACACTTCATAACTTGACTGATAAGGGAGATTTTTGTAAGATTTTTTTTTTCCCGATAGTGGCCTTTCCAGAAGTGTAGCAGTGCACGGTTGTTTTATTTTAAAAGGTCACAATAGACCTTTGTGAACCATTGTGGGTTTGTTTTTTTTTTTACAGTCTCCATATGGAAGTAAAACAGAATATGTACATGGGGGGGGGAACCTGCTGGGAAAGAATTTCTCTTACACCAAGCTTCTGCTACCTGCTTTTCATCCTGGATTTGGAGGAGTTTGGGTTCTTAATTATCATTTAAGCTTTCACTTTGTCATGTCACTTGCTTTGGTTTTTTTTACTTATAATTTAATTCACCCTTGTAGCACATAGAAAACCACCAAAAAAAGTCTGTCTTTTCTGACAGATGCCCCTGCCCTTGGTGTGGGAATGAGAATAGCTTATCTTTGTCACTTCTAGCAGCAATTAAATGCTTCATTTTTGTGACAGATCCAAACTGGAGTGGTATTTTATGAGTACGATTTAGCTGGCTGGCTGCTGATTGTTAAAAAAAGAAATTGTGAAACTTGCATTCCTCTCTAACCTCAAAAGGGACCCATTTTTATTTTAACAATGTAATATTTTCACTTGATCCAAAAGGTTTTTGTCCCATGACATCTTGTTACTAGCTCAGTTTCAGTCTCTAGCAAATAACACACCACAGAGGGCGAAGACCAGAAAGGACATTCCAGCAACTATTAATTATATCTCTTCTGCACAATCCTTCATCCTGCTCTAGTGACATGCTCTGTGGTTCAGCATATTAGAATAGTTTATAGCAAAATATAAATTGTTCTGCACCATCAAAGATACTACTACTCGGATGTTCATTAGCACACTGAGTTGGGCTGGAAGACATGCTCCTGCACGGATGGTCTAAAGGCAAGTGATGCATGAAACCAGTGGCACTGGTACTGTGCAGTGAGAGTGATTCTGTGCAGAGATCTCCACACATTATCCCCTTCCTGACGGTACTCCTGCCTGGCCAGAGGCGTATTTGCAATAGCAGAGCCGTAGGGTTCCCTGATTCAAAGACCACTGAAATCGCTTCTCTGACAGGCTTTGGGTAAGATCTGGGAGGCAGCTAGAAAAGAAACCTTAACTTGCGCTCAGCAGCACACAAACTGTAAAAAAAAGCGCAGCTACAGATCTGAACTTGGCCACACATCCCTGTTTCTGACATGAAGTGCCAGTTCTGCTTCCAGAAAAGTCTGTCTGAAAGAGCATTGACAGTAGTGGATATATCCTGTTAGCTTCAGGAGGGTGTATACATCATGTGTTAGGGGAACAGGTTCATACTCATGTCTCTTGTTGCTTAGTTTACTGCTATTTTAAATTTCTGGATTGGCTTAATATTCCAAGTTAGGATGCAGTAGGAAAGCATAAAGCAATACCTGGTGAAGTCATAACTAAAGCTTTCAAAGCAAACTTATTGCCATGGGTTTTTACAACACTGACTTTTTGGTCTAGGGATGCATAGCTGAAATGTCTATTTTTTTCTTGGGAAACTGATGTTGCTATCTGTTTCTATGATAAAAACCAGTCCTTTTGCTCAGAGCACTAAAAGTTTATCTGTAATTTCTTTCCAGGCAGATCAGATTCTAAGGGATAAAGCATCAGTGGGACTGACCCAAAGGGCAATGTTTTTAAAGGTCAATAGTAATATGTCCATAAGAGTAAGAGGAACCATTGTTATTATTCCTGATACATTTTTGTATCTGAAAGCATCCAATGGGTAATGTTAAGTACTACTGTGCTCCAAAACTTTGTTGATTATAGATATATGAGCATAGGATTGGTGTGAAATAGCCTTCAACCGAGTTGTTAAAATCCCTTTTGTTTTGTGTTTTGTAATTCTTTGGCTATAGTCTTGTCCTAGTGTTAATAAAAGCTATTTGAAGTAAGCTTTTCGATACACTGAGCTTTTTTTTTTTTTTGCCTGTTTNAAGTGGAGCTTTGAACATGCCACCCTAGTTGGATCATAGGAATCTGACTGTTAAAATGTAAAGGGCGGAGCATGGTGAAGCTGGAGTGCATAAAAAAGGAACCACAAACGTTAATGTAAAAGTAATGTTACATAGCAGGCTAAAATGCACACAAAGCAGAGCATTGCAGAGCTCCGGCTTTAACACCAAGCTCATATTCTATAGTTCCTTTGGCTCATTGTCCTGAGGCATTGCAGAACACATAATTCTCCTCCCAGTGAAACAATTTAAATAGTACATGCACTGTTTCGAAATCTGTAAGGCCCCTACTTTGTGGGAGGTGGGGAATATCCAGCACACTGCAGCAATACTCTGGACCACGGTATCGCGCCAGCCCTGCTGCTGTAAAACTCAGAGTTGTTACGCTGATACAACAGACCTGTTTTGAGAAAGGCACTCCTCAAAAGCTGGGGAGTGAGGAAGGAGTGTGTTTGCTGCGAGCGCACTTTGATCACTTGCACATCGTCAAAAGTAGCTCACAGATTCAGGCCTCTGAAATTGCTCCTGCGTGTGAAGCTTCATGCAGCTAAACTTGAAAGCTGAGCCGGCAGAAGGGTAGCTGGGAAGTACAGGCACTTGATTTGCACGTGCAAATCCCTGCCTCCTGGCACCTATCCAGAGCTGCTCCAGAGGTCGATTAAAACCAAAATGAAGCAAAACAGCATCCTATAATTTTAGCTTTATTTCATTCTTCAAATAACACATCTTTTTCCTTTCTAGGGAAAAGGACCCCAGCCCCAGAAAACCATAGCTCCATTCCAATCAATAAAATATTGTTTGAAAATTTGGATATATAACATGTAATTTCCTTGGCATATTTCAAAGAAGTTCCATGCCCAGAGGAGCTTAATCTATCCAGTCTATCTATCTGCTTCTCTGCTTTGCTTGTTTCCTGTGATTCCATTGTGATAAATTGCAGAGCCCTGTGATAAATTGCATTCATCATGTCTTTCTGGCTGCCTCACCTGCATTTTGTACATTAAACCCTCTCTCCTGGGACTACTTCTAACATTCCAACCTTGTGAGAGGTTCCAGCTAGACACCATTGCTGCTTTAAAATCAACCTGCCACAGAAATGACCCTGCCTTTGAGAAGTGGAGTGGGGTTTTGGAAACCTTCAAGCTAACAATGCTTCTAGGAATCTCCTGTAGGTGGGTGGGAGTGAATTCTTCCAGATTCCTTCTCTCATGCTTTTTCATTGCTTCCCCTGGAGATCCTCCCTCCCAGGAAAAATCTTTCTTTCTACTGGCAGCTTTGAAAGGGGTAGCAAGAGTTGGATGGCTCCTTGTCAGAAAGAGTAAATAGTGAGATAAAAGCTGACTGAGTGTATGTTGAGCCATTGCTCTTCTTCCTTATTTCTGTCTCTTTTTCCCTGCCAAATGAGGGGAAGATGATGTTAAAATTGTGGTTTCACCATGCTATTGAGATACTTTTTTTCTTTTTTTTTTTTTTATTAACAGAGAAGGGTTTTATTTTTCTCTTTGCTATCACAGTGGCCTGGGTACAGTACTTCATTCATACAGGCCTCCTGGAGACTTGGAAAACAGAGCTCCAGGATTCTTGTTACATCCTTTTCTGGGCTTGCCTATAAAAGGGAGCAGGTTCAGTGAAAACCCAAAATGAAGTTCCATACTTTACTAGAAGCTAAGGGCATGGGTCCAGGATTTTGTGCAAACATTAGCTTATTTACTGCTCTTAGTTTGTATGCTGCTTCAGGCTGAACTTCTCTGTCCACCTATCACTGAAAAATACCCAGCCTGTTATGACTGCCACATTAATGTCTTCATAGATTATTAATAACTAAATAGAGCATTACTGGTAAGATCCCAAATTACCTCTTGTGTTATGTCTCACATACAAGCAACATCATTTTACATCATTCAGATCAGTATAGCATTTGAATGCATTGTTCTTTAACTGTCTAATCTAATTAAATACTAGTCTGTGCTAAAGCTGTTGTTATCAAAACAAAATAACCATCAATCAATCAATCAAGGTAAAAGCATGCATTACAAATATGTATGTTCCCTCAAATCAGTACAGGTTCACTTTCCATATTCACAGTACCTGATCTTAGCTGAGAGAGAGGCCCAGCCTAAATCCATGCACAGATTCTAAACAGCAACAAAGGATATGAACATAACTGGGATAATTTGTAATAATTTCTTCTCAACTTCTCTTGCCTTTCACTGTCTAAATTCTGCTCTCCAACTTTGGCTATGTCAAGCAACACAACCAGTAAAGGCCTAACAATTTTCTCAACGTTTTAGATTATCTAGTCTTGAGAATCTTATTAGAACATCTATAGTTAATCTAATATAGAGTCTATGTTTAGTCTTGTTATAATTCACTTGGTCTATGAGCAGGGATAAATTATATGATTCATTGTTCTAGCTACCAAATGCACAGGAAAAATAACACCTGATTCTTAGGAAACAAAACCAAAATTAATTCTGCAATTGGTTTATCTTTTTCTCAGCTACCTCCGCTCCTCCCTTCAAAATCATCATATGTAAATATGTATGATGTTAGCCAAAATGCAAATGTGTATTGTCTGTCACCAGATCTGATGTGTAGCAGTTCTGCCTCTGCCACCTTAGCAGGAAGGAACCAGTCCCTGCTCCTTCTGAGCTCCTGCCTGCAGTGGGCATTTCAGTTCATACTGAAAGTTGAGTAGGTAGTTTAAGAACAGCTGCAACAACATCTGTAAACAGCAAAAAGAACAGAAAAACTTTAAAAATTAATATGTGGACTTCAGTTATGCTTTAAACTGTCCAGCAAATCATTTCATGAGAAGCGTTATCACAGTGTAGTATTGCCTTGCAATGAAGTCTTCAGAATTTTTAGGAATATTGGATGCTGAAAAACCTGTCCATCTTTATTTACCTAAAATAGCTCATGTTGCCTCCTTTAGAGCCTGTATCTGCACTGGGGATGTAAATCTAGAGTGGTATCAGATAGCTCCTCCTGAATCCTCCTTGTAATGTCAAAATTTGCATGTACTCATGATTGCTGTCCTTTCCTCCTCTGTATGTGTAAGAACTCTTTCTTTGATTGCTGGTTGATGGCACGATATGGAAGGAGTGGTCCTAGCCACAAGTCATGATTCCCCAGGCCCTTATGTAGATCTTGCTGCTTCTTGCTGTTGCTGAACAAATCTCCCATGGGAATGCAAGTGGTTTATTGATTGAGCTGATAAGGTCCACTGAGAACTGATTGTGGCTAGCAAGTATCTGGCTACACAGAACTTTTTTTTTTTTTAGGTTAGGAGAAAAAAATGCCAGAAAAAATTGTATTGGTATTAGTACTGAAGTGCTGACAAATGGTCAGTACTAGTGCACACCATGTCTCTCTTTCTCTTCCACTTCAGTAGGAAGTCTGCTTACTCTGAATAGCAAAATGGTTTAAATTGAATTACTTTTTTAGCACTTTTTAAAACTGAGTGGTTTGAAGAAATAATTTTATTTCAGTGGTCCTCAAGATGAAAATCGAAGATCCTTGTAAACACCCAGGGTTTCATCCTCACAACAGCCACAAAAGCAGGCCAGTTGTTGCCTCTTCACAGACAGGTTTAAAAGAGTTGTTTGAGGATCCACAAAGAACTTGTAGCTGACGGAAGAATCTCCTGAGCTACAGTCCTAATGCCAGCACCCAGACATTCCATGTGACTATATTTCTTCCAGATGCCTTCACACTCTAAAGTAAGTGTGTGTGTATTTGTGACTAGATGCTGAATCTGCCTCTTCTAATTTTAGCTCATTGTTTTGAGCTTGCTTGTTCTCTGGCATGTGTATTACTTACTGGAACATTGCTAAAGAACAAAAACTTTTATTTATTTTTTCAAAGACGACTGTATGAGCATATAGAAGAGACGTGGGACTTTTATGAATCATATCCTGTAGTTTCCTTGTGTTTTTTTTTCTTACTTGCTCTGTGTTTTTCAATGACCTTCACAAAACAGAGAACTGTTTGGGTTGTGTAAAAATCCATGCACAGGAACTAGACCTTTCCTTTACCCTGCTAGATGTGTTGGCTGTTGTGATTTGAATATAGATTTCAAAGAGCACAAAAATATCACTAAATACTGCACTTATGTAGGGGATAACAACCAAACCATTTCAAATGAGGCTTCAGGGGATTTGGAAGGAAGTTATCTCAAGACTCTCACTGCTTATAAGCATAAGGTTGTGGTTCTTAATACCAAGCAAAGAAACATCAGCCCAGTCCTTATGCACCTTGGTCTTAGGGTTCAATGAATGGACAGGTCAGAATGGGCATAGGCTGCATGTACCAAGCCCTCACGAATGAATGTAAAGCAAAGCCCTAACTCACATTGCAATTTGAGTCAGGAATTTCAGAAAAAACTGCTTTTTGCTGAACAGGTGATTTCTCAAATCTGCTTCTCTTTTCTGCCTACTTAGACTTCCTTTGAGCAGTGTTAATGACTTTTCAAGACACATTTTGTTTGATCCTCCTATATACAGTTGTCTAAGCATCTTCTTGAATGCATGAAGGAAGCAGGGTGGTACACATCATGGGATAACCCTTGTTAAGCTGTAACTTTGAAGTGCATCTTCTTGTAAGACTCTCTTAGGAAGTCTGAGGTGTTACACACAAAATACACGCTCTTAACTATAAGCAACCAAGAAGCTGGAGACAAGTATGTGCATATTTCAAGCATAATGAGTGAGACCTGCATGGGTACTGTGCACCACATATCCATGGGATCCACAGTTATGGGACCTTCACAGTGTAGGACACTAAGACATGATTCAAAAGTTCTGGGACATCCTTCATCTCCTTGCAGAATCAGTATAAGCTGCTGGATAGAACCCTGTGAGAGCCCACAGAAGGTCTAAGCCCAGCCTCACACACTGTGAGTCTCAGAGGTGAGTGGGAAAGGATGAGAAAACTCCACAGCTGTACCTGAAAATGAATCATTAACTGTCATATAGACACCAACTGGTATCTGAGCAGCTCAGAGGAAAGTTTAAAATAAGGTCACAGCAAAAAGTGTGTGCTGAGCTCCAGTCTCATGCACCCATCTTTGGTTCAAAAAGAATGAAGCAGCAAGGTATGATACAGGAGGAATTATCCCAACCATGTAACATATATCACCTCTTCATGGTATGCACATGTCTTTATGAAAGGAATTTTAAGGACAGGGTGAACTATGTCTAGAAATTGAAAGGAAAATATACTCCAGGGAGAAACTACACTCTATGTTGTGTAATTCCACGATTGAATTCACAAGTGGCACAACCTTTGCTAAAGGGGGTGTGCTAGGTCACACAAACATGTCAGAGGGGAACAGACACATAGATCACATTGGATCTCCCATCTCTCCTCCATACAGTAATAACCATATAAATTCTCCATAGCAGTGTGCTGATGCCAAGCTTCCTGGCAGCAGCCTGTGAGAGCTATTGTACCTTGAGTCAGGCAAACCTGACACGGCTGGGACCCTGGCAGGAGTGCTGGCAGCAGCACATCTGTTTGCTTTGCAGGCTTTTAGACCAAATTTAATGTGTACGTGAGGGATACTAGACTGCCGAAGAAAGATGAGATTTGAGACATATGCAGTATGTTTTCTGATACTATAATATATTTCCTCAGACTTCTTTTAATTGTGTCCATGCCTATAGTATCTGTATCTATATCCCTGGCTTATCACAGGAACAAACCAGTGTGAGGTCTGGTGTGTGCCAATATAATCACACAAATCCAAGATACTTTTTACAATAGATATAATGTTATTAGGCTCGCTGAATTCACAATCCTAAAAAGGTAACTAATGACGATTATCGAGGAATGCTACCTGTAGAAACAGCTATAGAAATGATACTACAGGCATTTACAACATTATTTTTTTTAAGATCATGCTTTTAGATGATGCTTTAGTTGGTCACAAAACATCAGTGCTAGCCTCTCAAAGGCCTGGCTTCTTCAATCCAGTGGTCAGTGTCTGCTGGCATTCCCAGAGATGCTGCTGGGCTGCTTCTTAGTGCTATGAGCACCGGCATTGCCTGAGCCCTGCCAGCTGCCAGCTCCTGGGCTCCTCACCTGCCCGAGCTCCGTTATGATCCTCATGGTAGGTATTTTCAGAGGATGTCATCTTGCACGTGCCCCACCAAGGGGGGCTTTTGTGACAAGGCACCTTTCCTCCCCTCTGTACTCATGGTTTAAGCATTCTACCATTTTCCTGGGAAGACATGCCACAGGCAATTTTAGACATGTTCATCCCCGGTCTGTGTGATTTGGTAGATGTGTCCATTCTTCTCCTGCCCAGCCACTCCTGTTCCTGCAGAAAACCCTAGCCTCTGGGACATTGAGCAGAGCTGGGCAGACTTCAGGAGACAGGAGAAGCCAGCTTTGCAAATACTGCTTTCATTCTTCTTCAGAACAAATCATTTTATCTTTTCTTTTTCAATCCCATGAGATTAAAACCTTGGGGAAGGGGGACAAAGGGAAATATTTGGCCTTTTTTTGTTGTTACTGTTTTTTCACTTGGTTTTGAAAACATGGCCATGTGGTTATTCCCAGGATGAGATATATTCCCCAGTACCCTGTCAGCTGCTGATCGCATCCGATAGTCCTGTCAGCTTCACAGCTGCTGTTAATAGCCATACCCTGCTTGCTGTGGGACTGCACCCCAACCTCCCGGGGCATTGTCTAACCGCTGAGCTACACAGTCATGCCTGCTCTCTCTCTCACTCTCCCAATGGATATTTAACTAGCATGCATTTAACTAACACATAAGTTGAAGCTTCAGTGCCCCCAGTTTCAGCTCCCTCGTGGCTGCTTTGAGTTGTCATCCCCCTCCGGGCAAAGACCAAAGCTGTGTCTTTCTCAAAGCCTTGCTGATCTAAACATGGGAGAAAAGGCAGAAGCACATTACTCCAGCTGATGTTGTGCATGGCCTAATCCTGGAGGTGTGCTTGGAGAAAATCTGGCAGAATGAGCCCTGTGGATGGCTTAGATTTGGGTCAGTTGCCTGGGGCTGTGGGTCCTAAAACAGGGTGTCATCCCAGACTGGAATGACAAAAGCCAAAGGCAGTTTTGATTAAACCAACTTAAGTTTTCCTCCTAAATTTCAGCAGTCTATCTCTAAAATGAGCCAAGCACAAATATTTTTGTAAACTAAATTTTGCCCTGATTGGAATTCAGATCCAAATTCAGAGCTGCATTTAGTCTGTAACGTATGTCTAACATTGCTATATGCAAGGGGAGTGAACTGCCCCCAAGGACCAAACAATTACCACCTTACCAGTGTATTCTTTCTTTTCTTTTCCAATGTACCTTCAAATATATTTTACAAAGCAGCCAGGCATGGAGCAGCCAGAGAGGAGCAAGAGAGTTATTTGTGAAGATGTGCATAACCACCTTCTGGGCAGGCTGCAACTCTCAAAGCATGAGCAACAGCACAGGAGAGCCCTGGCTTCTGAGGTAAAGGCAACTACAGCCAGTATCTTCCATGAACTGGATGCCCCAGAGGGCCAGGGACAAATATATCCTCTGCTGTGGATTAAAATAGCAACAGGTGGGATTGCTGATGGTGTTTTGGTTACATTAACTCTTAAAAGACTAAAGATATTCTTTCCTTTCCCTGGGCCAAATAATAAAATGTGAGGAAAAGTCCTCACTGCCTGTTGTAGAGTTGGGTTTTTTTGACTGCAGAATTATTCTCTTTCTTACCCCCTGCTACATCATCTGCTTCCCCATTCTTTCACACATTTTCTGTGTATATTATAGCCCACTTGAATAAAGATACTAAAAGTAATGTTTCATTAGCTGTATATGCTCTGAGAGGGCAAGTATGCAAAGAGAAGTTCATAAAGCCAACAGAAGATATAATTTAACAGTCATGTTCCTTTTAACAATTAATCGAGGGTAAGAAAGAGAATAAAGTACACTGATTGAAATATGTCCTTCCAGCTATAGCTTTTATTCCCATTTGATTTCATTTATTTTTCTACCATAACCTTTGCCTCATTTGAATTATTGTTTCCCACAATCAAATATGTTAGTATAATGGTAAAGATTTCCAGAAGGACTTTTTTCCCTCTGCTACTTTGGGAAAGTCTCTGCATGTAAACTGCTATATGACTGCATGTAAAGTACACACACTAAACATGATACGTTTATTTTATCATTTGTAGCTAAAGAGATGTAATTATTTAAGTGGGTGTAATTTAATGTTATGGCAGCCCTCAAATTGCAGTACTGAAATTACTTTAATCTATACTTTGGCTGGGGAAACATATGAGAAATTTAAAAGCTCACAAAAAAAACCCCCCGAAACCCAGAAAGGAGCTGTTTCTACGGGTTGCATAGAAGTCCTCGTGACATCTTTTCTGGAAGCAGTCCCACTTTTTCAAGAGCTTTACTATCTAGTGAACTTTTTATGTACTCTTTATCATGTCATCACCAAGGGTGGTTTGCCACTAGGCTGCTTATGTGTCAGACTAGAAATGGGCACTCTAGGCAAGCTACATCACATGCTGTGTCTTCTACTGCCTGTGCAAACAGAGAGGGACTAGGCTGTCCATCCTTTCAGGGACACTGAATGCTGAACTTTTGCTGCTTTTAATATTAACGAAAATTTCTTTATTGGAAGTTGTGAATCTTTTCTCATTGTTTACAAGCACCTTTCAAAGCCAGCAGCAACAACAAAGCAGCAACAGGGTCGTGTGAAAATAGTAACAACAAACTACTATGTTCAGGTTCTTAAATATTATACATTTTGCAACAAAAACCTCTCTAGATTCGTGCCTGTGCTTTCTGGCAACTGGTACTCTCCATGAAAATCAGTCCGAGTTTGTTCAAGAGTGGCTTCATTAAGAATCTGTGCTTTATAAACTGGGTGTGGTATCCTGTTTTTTTTAATGTCTTAAGCACATTTTGAACTAAGTAGACTAGCTGTCTAATACTTTTGCTAGAATGGAAATACCCAAGTCAGCTCTTCTATGAGTAGCCATCACAAACAGAAGTTTGTCATATCTGGATTTAAATAAATACAGCTCCTTAGCAATTCTCTAATGACCGTGGACTACCTTCTGTTCCCACTGAAGTTAGTGGGAATGTTGCCATTGACTTCAATGAGCTTGGGATTTGGTTTCCTTTCATCAAAGATTGTTCTAAATGTAGAGCCCTGCAGCTTCAGTTAGGTATATGCCTCCATCCCAGTTTAGCATGAAGTTAAAAGACTTCTTGCAATGAACTAAAGCATTTGACTTCCTTTTAGAGCCACCTCCTGCTACCACCCATTGAGACTAGGATTACTGCCCTGGTTTTTTGGGTTTATGAGTATGTTTCTTTTTCCACTGTGGATGTCTATGTTAGCTGCCCCAGTTATTCCTCCAAAAACCCAGAACCTCTGTGGGAACAGAGGTGGAGTGGTTTGCTACTAGTCTGTCATCCTGCCTCTATAATAATCATGAAGGGAAAGTTGCATTTTGTCTCTAGATGCCTGGCACGAATAATAGCTAATGCAAATTGGGGCTTAAAGCAATAACAAGACCCTGTGAATATAAGTTGAAGGGCTCATCTGTGTGTATTTTACCTACAAAAACAACCTGCTCATAGAAAAATCTTCTGTCAACTTCTATTCTGGTTTGATATACACCAGAAAAGAAGAGACAATCAAACATTTGCTTAGACAGTGAAATAGCAGTTAAAAGAACCTGAGTCCAAAATCTCTGTTTCTATCAGGGCAGCTTTGTCCATTGTTACCATTTCTGTAGTTGCAGAAGGTACTAATTATTCTATCTCCCAACTCATAGTTTGTTACAAGTTTGGATGGAGACATGGATCCTTAAGGAACTCTGTTTACTCTATTAATGCCAAGTAGGAGAGACTTGCCTCAAAGCTGGTGAAAAATAGTGTGAGCAATAATAAGGAACAGGAAGAAAGCAGCTATGCAAACTGATCTTCAAAATGGTGTGTGGCAACACACAGGCAAGGTAAGCCAATCAAGCAGAGCAGAATGAAAGCATCAGAAAAAGGAGCTTATTCAAATTTCTGCCTTCTGCAGTACTGGTAGAGCACATCGTCCCATCCTCTCTGCATACATGCAGTTCTTGAGTGCTTTTACTATGATCAACAGAAATCCCTTAGATCTTGTATGGGTTTGGGAGGTTCCTACCCAAACAGCTCCATTACACTCCATGGGGTAGCTTGCCTGAAAACAGGTTTTAAAGGAGCAAAGTTTTAGTTAGAATTATTGTTCATGTATGCAGTATGTCAGAAGCCTGACCAAAACTTACTGAAATAGAAATAATACTCTAGTTATTACAGTCAGCTGAAAATAAGACCTCCAGAGGACTCAGACATTAAATGGCCACACTCTTGAGGATGCCTGTCTCTCCCACAGGGATTTATTATTGTGACAAAAATGCACTACTGAAGACAGCTATCACTGACATTGATATGCTTGACTTATTTCCAAAGGTGTTTCAGTTGCTGTTTGTATGTGTGTTTGTAATAAGTGAGAGGTTTTAATGCATGTAGGAGAGGAGTGAGTAGTGGCTCTTAGCATGTGAAACATGAGTCTCCATGGGAATGTAACAAACCTGGCTGAGTGCTGCTTGCATTTCTATATATGCATCTGTCTCTTAGTCTATTTCTGTCATGCTGTCTCTTGGATTATACATTCACTATTAGCATCATTATTGGCTCACTTTTCCATCTGCTTTCTTCATCTCATCTAATTAGAGTGTGCCCTTCATGATAAAATATTCCCATATAAGCTAGATTTGTGCTTTTGCTTGTTTATATCTCCGTGCACCATTTTGCCCCAAAATGTATTTAGGATGGCTTCAGTGTTTGATTGCAGTAAATGTGAAGAGCAGACTTCAGCCACTTCACATTTAGTCAAATGTTATTTCTCAATTGAAATTGTTTTGAAATAGTTTTGAAAATGTAAAATAAAGATGGGAATGTAAAGCATACTGTGAGGTCAGGGGAGAGTTCAGGGATAACAGAATGGTAACTCACAGAGATGTTCTGGAAAATGTTCACTGCTTTAAAAGAAGACAGATTATTGTCTTTGTCCTTTCTGATTATTGAATCAATTTATACAGTTCTGCAGGGGTGGGGTGAATGCTCATTGGGTTTCAAGCACAGTTTTACTCAGAAGTTATTTACCATTGTCACTTGTGGCAAGCACACCTATGAGTTACAGAGCAGCATTCTCCACTCCTTTGAGCAGTGCTTAAAATGTTGATCATGGTGCTCAGAGCAGAGCAGAATGCCACCCTATAGGTGTTTTAGCCAAAGGCTAGATTGTGATCACTTCATTCCCGCCAGGGAGTAGTTTCTCAAATGAAAAATGTCATTGAAGTGGGCAAGAGTGTGAGTAATTTACTTGTGTGAGTAATTTATTACAACATTTTTTTGTTCTGAATTGGCTTTTCTCCTACATACGATCCACATGCAAAAAATAACACACAAAAAAGCTGAACCTGCAGGTGTGTGGAGGGGTTTCCAATAACTTGTAAATTAACCTGGAAATTACTGAGCTGCAGAGGTGTTCCCAGAATGCTACTTCTACAAAACCATTTCTTCCTCAGAGTGCAGGACTATCAAAAGCATGAGTGACATAAATGAACTTCAGTCATTAAAGTAAGCAGCTAAGCCACCAAGTAACCATGGAAGATGAGCTTGTTGAGTCAGAAGATGCTGTTTTAATGAAGTCACTTTAAAAAGCAGAATTGTATTTTAAGATGAATTAGATTAGATGGATATCTGCCAAACTACCATGGCTGTATTTAGGTTAGCTACCCATCTAAATGCCAAATTATATGAGCATAGAGTACTATAATGCACCATATATGTCTATCTCTAGCTCTGTACATACCACAGCTATGAATCTATGTACCATCATGGAACTGAAACAATAGGGGAGCTGATTCTTAGCTGTATATAGTATTTTAGCTCCACTGAATGTAAAGTCTGATGATGATTTTCCTCCAGGGAAAATCCTGGCCTCCCTGAAGTTAGACTTCAGTAAATGCATGCACCAGCCCTAGGAGGGTCCAGCCACATTCTTTGGGGTGTACAGTTAGATGCAGCAAGCTTCAGCTGAGGAGTGACCGTGATGTGTCTAGACCATGAAGAGATCTCTTTGCTCAAGTGCTCCTGGTGGTTTAGCATGTCACCAAGTACACATGAGGCCATTCAGAGGTAGGCAGGTGTGAAGAATGGCAGTCTTATGGTCCTGATGGACCTTTCAGCAAATAGGCATCAGCACAGAGGCCATGGCTTCACACTTCAGCATTTCATTTTTTAATCCAGTCTCTAATCCATTTATTCTATGAAGTGAAACATTCCAAAATTACAAAGGGATTTATGTTTCTTGAACATGTGTAAGCTGGCTGGAAAGACTTGTGAATTCTTCATACCTTTTCCTATAGCTAACTTTTGGTCCCTCTTCATGGCACAGTTGACTAACCTGCATTTCACACACCCTTTTAAAACTTTCCATTTCAGGCTACTTTCTGATATAAGTGATACCCAATCAGAATAGGTTTTTTTAGAAGAAAATTGCAATAGAAATGTCAAAACGTGAGGATAACTACAGGGGGAAAACACTCTTAAATGTGTGCCAAACACTACCTCACGGAAGCTGACCAAGTTCTCATAAATGACTGTTGACCCTGGCAACAGGGTGGTGATTTTTGTCACTGCTACTGTTAATGACATGTCCATAAAGTAGCAATAATAATTAAATAAATACAGAGGCAATTGTGCTAACCAGGTTAGGCAGTGGTAGTCATTGTGACCATGCTTATTGTGTTACATTGGTTTAGCCAAGAAAAACCTTATCTGATGAAAACAATAGTTCCAAAAATGCACTCCTTTTAGAGAAATTAATTCTCTTCAGCGAGGGTTTCCAAAATAAATATCACACAATATTTTAAATTTACTTATGCAAATCCATCAGGACACACTAGCCAAGCAATAACCCAAATCAAGATAACCTTGGTTAGTATGTTACCCCTTAGCTATGAAGCTGCTGTTAGTTCTACTTCTGCTATGGTTTCATCTATGTATGTTAGTACAACGTGGCTTAGCTCCCTCTTCCTGAGTTTTCTTTTTTTCAATAGAGCTGGAAAGAATGTTTTTCACCAAATGGAGTGCATTCCATAAGTGATGCTTTTCTGTTATGAAGTTATGAATTTGAAAAGGATCACTACCTCCCATCGAACAGGCCCCAGAATTTATGTACTTTCTTTGGCCAACATTTGAATCTGGCTTTGAAGCCAGATATGAGAAACAAAGCATGCTGGATTTTCTTTCTTTTCTTGGTTTCTTAGGCTATGCACATACTGCACAGAGGAAAATACATGCAATTTGTTCATTTGACAGCTTCCATCCCTTTAGATGCCTTTCCTGACCTCTCTTCACTATCTGTACTCCCTTCACGCACCTTCTAAGCAGCCTGGGATGTGTGCCACACGGTAAAAGGAAGAAATAGATTTTACATTACACAGAGAAATTTTCCAGGTTCCTTTTCATCTGAATCACATGAAAACCCAAGAGCCAAAACCAATTCCTTCCCCGTCTACCTCCAGCCTCCCTCAACCCCTCTGAAAATACTAAAATACTGTTGTTGTGAGGTTAAACATCAACAAAGACATCTCAAATTTTTAGACTACCTTTGGTGCAGTAAAACAATGTTGATTAATTCTTTGATTTCTTCTCCAATCAAATTTAGTTCCAAATGCAAGTTCAAGAGCCTTAGAGAAACTCTATCCTATACCTCACCAGAAAGTCCCTTACTTATTGCAGAAGCTGGAACAATCTTTCCTCCTGATACTTTCACTTCATTGTGGCAGAAGTTGCCTTAATTTAGTGAATCTGATGTTTTCTGTACTTTTAGAAGAATCCCTGGAGGTCCCTCAATCCCTTCAAAAGAAAGAAAAAACTGAAAGTAGTCTTTAATCTTTAAAAAGATTAAAATTAAATTAAAAAAAAAAAAATTTCAGTCAGCCACAATGTCTTGAGCCCATTTCAAGAGTTACATGCCTTATATAAGACACCTCAAAACACAATGAATAGCTGATTAAGTTTGTAGTTTCCATACTATATCTTTCACAAATCTGTTTTATGTATTTCTTCTGTATTTTCTTGTATGAAGAATACTTTTTTTGCTACTACACTGTAGCTGACAACTGGTCAGAATTGGCATAAATACTTGCAGCAGTAGTTAAGGTATCTGTGAGATGGTCTCAGCACCCTACAAAGCCAACCCAGCAGAAGAGCTTCACAACTGGTATTTAAAGTTTTTTCCAGTTTAAAAATACCCCAGGGGGCAATAGTGTGACCTGCTCTTCCTCAAGGATACCTCATCTATTGTAGCTACTTCATGAGTTAGTGAGCAGAGGTACAACTGCAGTTTTGGGACCTAAAAAGGTGATTGTTTAAAAGTCAAAGTGCAGAAGGAAGTAAAATATACTAGGTTATTAGAGCGAGAGCTGGGGTGGTTCTGGTTCACATCAGAGAAAACCCCCTGGGAAGGAGCTATGCCCAGCAAACCTTTGGGCTGATCCAAGAAAACTTTATTTCTACAAAGAGTTCGAGGCATTCAAATTCTTTCCCATGCAAGCAGTGGATCAAAGCCTTTGCTGCTCTGCCACACAACACAGAGTCACCAGGCTTATGACAGAGGCCAAATGAAAGCAATTTTGCGTGGGATCTCATGGAAGGTCACACCCCTTGGCTACTTAGACAAGCATTGGCTTCTTCAGCAGGACTATGGAAAGAAATCCTGTGAGATGTTTGCAGCCCTCTTAAACACACGTATGCCTAGCTCACATTTAGGTGTTAGATGCTGGTGGCCACATCGTCGCACTGCTCCCTAATGATCGAACACAGCTTGTCTGTTTGTGCCATCCTTTTGTGCTTCAGGCTATATGCCCTCACGTCAGTTATGTGATGCAGAGATGGAGGGGGATCAGCAGTAGTAATGATGCTCCTATCCAGCTTCTCTATCAGGACTCATCTTGGTTTTCCCTGTATTCCCAGCTCAGTGCCTGGACTCCTCACGTGCTGGGGTGAGAGCTGTTCAGTTGCTCAGAAGCACACTTGTCCTTCATTCCTGGATACTCTACTGGATACCCTCAGAGGGTGAGATCATGATCTTTCCTTAGATGGTCTGCCTTAGAGCCACTAAGCTTCTTTTGGTAAATAGCTGGAGTGTGACTTTAAAGTCAAAGGGAATTGCAACCTTCTACTCTGGGTATGTATTTACAGTCATGAGAGATTAAAGCATTGGCAGCAGCTCTGAGCAGACCAAGGACATGGGCTTTTGAGAAGGGTCAGAGATGGAGTGAAGAGATGAGAACTTTAAAGAAAGGAACAGAGTGTTAATCAGGATTTCCACTGTCTAAAAATAAACAGAAAATGTCTTCTCACAGCATCCTCATTTGATAGGGAAACATTAGGATTTGCTAACTAATAATCCTACAAGACTAATCAATAAAATAATATTATAAAAAGAATGTAAAATTTTATTATTCTTCAGCTGGATACAGCTTTTCCAGTCAGGGCTACAGGGATATAAGCTGTCAAGTAAAATGATTCATCTTCAGCACCTGTTTCATTTGAGGGATTCCTTTGCTTAAAGTGAGTCTCCAGAATGTTTCTAGCATCTCTAGTATCAAGGGGGAAAGAAAGGTTATTGCAACCTCCAAATTTAGCCAGCTGCATGAGCGAGGTTGCTGCAGCAACCTCCAATAAAAGTGGACCCCAGAGTCAGAGATGTACTTTTGTTAGCTGGCGAAGAGTTGGGGAAAATGTAAATCTGCCTTGCTGTATAAGCTTGCATTTCCCTCTCTTTCTGTTTATTGCATTCATAATGTTTTCTGTCACCACTTTAGCTGAAAATAATATTGAAGAGGCTTTTCTGAGTTTCATCTGCAGTAGATTTATGTATAATATCACAGCTGACCACCAGTGATACCCTAGATTTGGAAGATAAATGTTTCAAGTGAACTCTTCAGTGCATGCTTGGCTTTTTCCTCTCCAAGAAATTTTCCATACCACAAAGAAAACAATGCAGAACATTGACTAGGGATATTACAGCAGTGCTGCAGAGTTTAGGAAATTATTTCTGTTTCTCTTAGAGTTTTAACATCCATCTCTGATCACACTGTGAAATCTAGTGTGAACCGAAAGAGTTGTGAGATGGGGGCTGCAGACATTTAGAGAAAGGAATTAGTAACAAGAAGCTCTTACACCACATCACCTCTCAATTTCTTCTCAGGCTATGGTGAGTGAGAGGAGAGTCACACTGACTACCCTGAAAACGTTTGAGGTCACCCACTGCTTATGTCATTTAGTGTCTTGGTCCTGCAGCCTCCTTGGGGAAAGAAATAGAAAATGGTATTCCAGAAAAACTGGGTCTTGCTATGGAGTGAGTTGGGAGGCTTACCTTGTGCCTGTATAAACTGAGTTGGCAACAAGCTGTGGTCTGTTTGCACCGACAGATCCTGTGCATCAGCGATAGATAATACACAGTGCTTACAGTTGCTACCTATTCAGGATCTGTTTGAATGGCTGAGTATTGGGAGAAATCTGAATAGAAGGCATTAATGACAACAGTAAAACAATCTAAACCCAGCAAAAACTCAGAGGATGAAAGGGAAATAAATTATACATGTGACTGCTCTTCAGCAAGCTAAAAGTTGAAAGGAAGAGGACTTACAGCACAGAGCGAGCAGGATAAACAGGACATGAAGAGAACTTGTGGCAACCCAGGCCATGGCAGGGAGGATTAAGGCTGAAGGGCCTGTGAGAGAAAACTTGGAGGATGCCATGGTTCAACAGTTAATGAAGAGGGGATTTATGAGGGCTGATAGCTGTCAGCCCTACATTCTTCCCTTCCTAAGGGCACTGCCTTGCTCAGGAGAGGTTTTAATCTCTTTCACTCTCTGCTCCATCTGGTTATGCAAAGTGTGAAAAGTCCATGCTCCACTTCTTACTGAGGCACACATCCATATTCCTCTCCTCTTAATGTGGGGAAGGGAAGGGAAGGG
>VYZV01008738.1:0-30012 GCA_013401275.1 Pandion haliaetus
TTATACATTTCTAAAAACCAAAATGGGATCCAAAATGACCCAACACATTCCTTGAGATTTTTTTTTCCTGTGGAAAAAATGCTCTACAGGAAGCTGGGAACTGCCAGTCTGGATCATACTTATCACACCTCTGATCTTGCATGCTGTCTGAAATAGTGTCCAACACCAGTTTGCAGATGTCACATTATCTACCATACTGGCATTTTCCTAAACAGACTGAATCTTCTCCTCCTTCCCATTCAGACATCCCAATTCTGTGGGCTTTTTGAGGATGTGTCTCTGAGTAGAGACTCCCAGGACTCTTTCCCGAGTTGATACAATGCACCTGTATTGTGCACAGGAAATTCAAACAGTCCCCTCTATTGTGGATTAATTAGTATTTTTTAGTTCTGTTGGACATTATGCTACCAAGTTACTATTCACATAGTCCTCTAATATTTTCTTGTGGCTTTCTCTGGATTTGACTATTAATGAAATAATTTTTCATCTTCAAGAAAAGTTGCATTGCTAATATTCACTGTTAATATTTACAAATATATTAACACTGGACATTTCATGGAGACTTGAAACATTGTACTGTCAATCTGATGTGACAAAACCTGACCATTTACCATCTAGTTTGTTTCCTCTTGCCTTCTGTGGGAGACTTCTGGGTAAAAGCTTGCTCCTATACACATTACTTTACCAAAATGTTCAAAGGACTCCAATGATACATTACTTATCAAACTTGCTAGATCTGTTAGCGTGAAAGAGGCATCCTACTTCAAAAAGTGAAATTGTTAAAAAAAAACTTCTTAAACTGACTTGGCTCCCAATAAAGTGGAAAAAACCAAGTTCTTAGTCCCAGAGATTTTTTCAGCTTTATTGTGAGAAAAAAATGACTGTGTCCCTGAAAATCCTTTGTGGTATAGAATGAGGTTAGAAAATCATTGAACTTCTCAGCAATATCCTTAACTTCCTCCAATGTTCCCTCAATCACACTTAAATATACAAAAAAAGGCTCTGAACAATTTGGTCTGGCGTTTACTGTGCAGTTAGAGCAATGGTTATGCACATGGCACTGAAATGTTGAATTAGAAGAGTTTTATTATCATTTACAACTTTGAACACAGCAGAGTTTAGTAATGTCAAAGATAAGAGCTGAGCCTGGACAGGTAGCTGAAATCAATGAAAGGCAGAGGCAAACCATGAGGTGAAACAGTTTTTTTCAAGCTTTTCGTGTGAAAATCTCCCTCACACATATCATGTGCTTGCAAATTATGGGTTTCGTAATATTTCTGGGATCACTGTAGAGAAATGGGGAATGAGAGGCAGGGAACAGAGTGAGCAAATGTTCTCCTTTATTTCATGATATGGAGACTTTCCTGCAGAGGGTGAGGAAAGGGCTCTGGATGCCCTTCTGCTTTCTCTCTAGGCTGGTAAGGTCCTGGGGACAAGGATTACCAGAAACTTATTCTTACCACAACTGTATTTAGGGAAAATTCTCTTTCAGCATTCACCTATTAAAATTCCCACCAAAGCATGGCAATAGTCAACGGGGAGGTGGTATTACCCCCACCCAGTTTATCAAGGAGCATGTTTTCTTTATTCCCCTGTTCATTCCTATCCACTGTTTTTCACTGGTCAGACAGTGTGTTTGTGAGGAGGGTTTTATTATGTGGGCACACAAATGCCTGGGTCACCAAGAGGTCTGGGGAGAGCATTTATTATCTGTTTGGTATTTATTCTCTATTTATCCTCAACAAAATGGGATTTGGTTTGCATGCCTAGAGTTCCTACACACTACAGTAATCATTATGATCACTGTTATAATCTCCAATTAAACTCAAAAAAAAGTTAGGTTTGTTGAACAATTTATATTTCTCATAAATTCATGTTAGTTGGCATTAATTGCTCTCCTTTATGTCCTTAACAGTGAAAGTTTATCCACTCTTTCATCATTAAGGATAAATGTTATAGGCTTAGAAATATTGTACTCCTCACACCTGTCATTTCTGAATATTGGCACAATATAAAATGCCCTTCAGTCTTCTGGATTTTTTCTGCTATCTCTGAGATTAATAACAAATCAACACTATCAAGCCAAGGAAGTCATCAGCCAGCTCTTCTGTATGCAACTCTCCCAGCTTGCTGATTTCAAATGTTTATCACCACCAGATGTTGTTTAACATCTTTTTTAGTTATTAATAGACAATATCTATCTATCTAGACAACAGACATCTTAATTCTTTCCAAATGTAGGAGTGTTCCTAAACTCTTTGGCTTTTTTCTTTCTTAAAACATCTTAATCTTCTCCATTTAGTTAATGACCTCTCTTTCCTAAGACTTCTGTTGTTCTTATGAACTTAATATATATTCTTATATAAATCTTAGCATAGAATATTTAATTTCACTATCAATAATCTACACTTGAAAACATCTATTTTTATTGGTTGAAACATGATTCTGCTTTTAACATTTTTTTATATATTGTGTTTACCTTTTGACTTCTGCTTTAAATTCACCACCATACAAATATTAGTCATGCAGCCAAGTTGTCACCTTTCTCATTTTCAGGATCGTATTTTGTCATCAAATAAATTCTGTTTGAAGCACTCTGAATTTTATTCACATGCTTTTTTATCTTCTGACTGCTGTTGTAATTCTTACTAACAGTTTGTTTTCTGGTCTAGTTGGACACTAGTAGGGCAGTATATACTAATGGGTTAATGTCTCTAAAAAGGAATAAGACATTATTTAAATAAATTTAGAAGGGAAATGATTGATATGATGTATAAAGGAAAGTCACAGAGACATGAAGGAAGGCAGTATCACCTGTCAGTCTTGACAGTTATAATTCCCTATTCTAAGTCAAACCTCTTATACATTACTTGAATAAATCTTTTTCTGCTATGGATATCCTAAATTTTTCCTGCCCAAGGCTAACGACTCAGTAAGTGCTGGAACTGGTCCATCTCTAGCATTCTGGAGCTGGTACTCCACAGTAGACCGTAAACTTCTGAGTGAGTGCTGCAACGTGGGGTGAAAAGAAGCACATTCTTTGTGGCACAATTATATCAAAATAAATATGGGATGGCTGTAGTGTTATATGCTCTCCAAGCTGTTCAAAACTTAAAATGTTCTATGGTAGGGGGCCTGTATTTTTCTTTGGTATTCTTAATCTATTTTCCTAATCCTTAAAAGCACATAGAAACTCTGCAATTCATAAAGGCATATGTGTGCATAAATATCTACTGAAGCATTTCTGCAAAGTGTCAGATTTGTAAATTACAATCTCATTCTTGCAGTTATTTATGAGGATATTTAGCTTTACACTAAGTAAATAAACACACTAAAGATAATGGGAACAATCACTAATTCTATTCACTCTTTGCATATTGAGACATATGTAATTTAATAATTTTTCATAAAGAAAGTATTACTGCTAACAAAGTTTTCTTTTACATTAGCCTTTCACAAACAAACATTAGTCAATAATTCTTTCCAATCTCAATGACTGGCTAGGACACTCCTTTCAGACAGATGGGGCCTCAGAAATACACACATTTGTCTTTTCTTGGCTAGAAACATGACAAAATGTAGACGGGAGTCAATCTGGAAACCTGCAACAAAGTGTACCTGAAAGTTTGTGCAGATATTCAACATGAAAATTGAGTAGCTGGGCTGCAACTAGCACATCAGCTCTTTCTGTAGCTCTTCAGACTGTTGCCTTAGATCTCTCTTCCTAAGACAACCAGTGGTGATAGGATTGCCCAGAATGAGAGGAATAACTGACAGTTCTGTTTATTAGGCAAAATGGAGTGGTTTATTCCATCAGGATGGAAAGAATCTTCTCTAGACTGATTCATGAAAGCAGGAATTCCCACAGTCTAAAACCCATTTCAAACCCATTTTCTATGTAATATGTCTTATGTCCAAAATTAAAGTTACAAAATATTGCAGGCATTAAAGAATAAAAAAAAAAAAAAAGGAATTCTCACTTTCTGCTAGAGTCATTTTTAGAGTGATTTAAGATACATTATTCTTATGGTGATCTAAACAGATTTAGAGATGGAAAGGGCCCAACAGCAAAATAAGCAAATGTTACACACGCCTTGGTAGTCTACATCACACTTTCAAAACATTCCTAGTAATTTACTGACATTCTTACAAAAATTAAGCCATCCTAAAGTCCTAACAGAGGAAACTCTGGTTTTAAATTAAGCAAAAAAAAGTGTGAAACAGTCCCAAGACTAATTTAAATAGGTATACATTACACACTTCTGATCCTGGATATTAGCTGAAAACAAAAAGGGAATTCATTCCTGCTAATATCATCAGGAAGCTAAAATATTAACTTAGGGTTTCTTCATAGTGCAAATCCAAAGTCTGAGATGATTCTTCCTGTTTAAATGGATAATACATACAAAATAGGAAGCTGAAGAGTTCCCTATGGAATGCACAAATAAGACTTTAATAACCTGTAAGTTAATAAAAATATTACAGTTCCAGTAATTCACTCTGCTTTGAAGGGCTCTCCCTAAGACTAGCAATGAAATTGTTTCTGAAATGTCCTCTCTCCTAACACAGAGGTGTATGGAAAGGCTCAGGGACACCAACATACCAGTCTACAAACCAGGAACCTTCTGGCAGGTTCATATTTTGCACAATTAAATTTGTAATCCAACCACCAGTTCCTTGGCTGATGTCAATCAAGACAGTACTGCAGATGTTTATGGAGGGAGTATCCTGCTGCCAGTGCCCAAGCGCTGGTGGGGATCTCCAGCAGTGGTCCCAGGGCAAAAGTATACTCCAGGAATCCCAGACTTTCAGGGCTGCTTCACACATAAGTTTGATAAGGAAAGGAAAGTTTGCCTCAGAATATCTCCTTTTCCAGTGAAAAAGACATTGATTTTCCAAGATTTGTATTTTATGTGTTAACACAGAAGCTCATCCAGCCTTTCGCACTTCTCTGCAAATGAACTTTGAGACTTTAATTTAATCTATATTCTGTCAATCAACAGAGAGAGAACAACTTCCTCTCTCAGTTACACATGTCCATAGCTCAGCTAAGATATCCATACCTTACGTGGGTTAGTGTTACCCTAAGCCTGAGTGGGTGCTGAGAGGGAAAGATGAGAAACCTACACCCTGAACTCCACCCACCACAAGCCACTGTTGATCATGAAGATATGTGTGTTCCTTCCACGAAATCTTTCTCATTGTACACAATATGGGTTTTTAAATAAAAATAATACCCAAATCCCTCAGACTACTTCCTTATTGAAAAGCTTGGCAACAAAAATAAGTACATATAGCATATGAACAGATGTAAACACACATTTATAAATGTGTAGTGAAATGCCAATTGATCTGGCAAATGCAGTTTTCACTGTAATATACCTTTTCTTATGAAAAGTTTTATATTTTAAATATAAGTCTGGAGGACAACTTTTTCTTTTCATTTCAAACCTTTTATAGTATATTGAACGTAGTCATGTAAACTTTGCCATCCCATCCAAATATGAAAATGTTAGTGAGCTTTCTAAAGAGGATAACTAATACCATGTTACTTTTAACAAAGTAAGAATCTAAGAGATTACATATATTCATGAGTATTTATAAGATAATGTTTAATTTTCTTTGTAAAAGACCTTTTGACTAGGTAAAATGTACATGGAAACTTCAGTATCCTACAATGAAAACATTTTTCTTTTTATGGGAATGCAGTGATTCTTCTATTTCCCCAATGGGATTTGAATTAGTTTAGCAAAATGTAGTTTACCCATAACAGCTGCAGCCTGCACCTGTGCAGTATTTCAGAAAATCATTAGGAATTGTATATTACTTTTTCATTGCTATGTTGTGGGGGAAACAAATGGGCAGAAAGTGGTTACTGAGACCTAATGAATAAGAAACTAATGCAATATCAGTTTGAAGAGGTATTTATTTTTTGAGGTATGTAACTAAATGTACAAAAGAATCAAGTGTAAGGAACAAAAATGCCATATTTTCACACTCTCTTCTGAATTGAAACAGCAACTAAGCTGGATATAGAATGTTTGATGCTTCTATTTTCTTTCAAAGTGAAATTGCAACCCTTTTTTTTTTTTTTCCCCTAGAATCAGTGACAAAGGTCTTTACTTCATTCCAGATTTTAAAGGTATGGACATAACAAAACCTGATATGTGGTGATTCAGTCAGTGGGTGAATTAAGCTCCCATGATGTTATGAATATCAGTGAATTGGACAGGGGAGGGTGCTAGGAGGGATTCAAAGCTTACTCTTGTCAGATGCTGACCTCCCCAGCCTGCATTCAAGTCATGGTGAGCTACAAGTACTCATTGCACTAAGGGAAGTACATTGAACGTTTTAATATCTGCCAGGGTTGTATTCAGCCCTGGTTGGAGAGGTGGGGGCTGCCTCAGCATGAACCACACCGAGACAGAAAGCGCAGGGTGCACATGCTGCTAGTGGAAGGGGACAAAAAGCGAAGTCACTCTGTGCGCACACACACCTCCCCAACAAATCTATGTTTGTCTCCTCTCTAATGTGTTTTTTTAGTGACAATGTCAGATGGCACAAGCTATGCCTTGGAAATCCAACCCTTTCCCTGAATTCCCAATCTTCCTTTTGGTGACAAAAACATGAGCCAATGACCATAAATTTCTAACAGTATTCTTGTAACTGCATTTGCAGCATTTTAGAATTTGTTAAAGACAGAAAATAAAAATAAATTAAATATACTTCCTTTCATTTTTTAAAGAGGTTGATGGCAAGTTGCCCAGAAAATAAACATAAGTGCATCCCAGTTTAAAATTAAAAAAAAAAAAAAAAAAANCCCATTAAATGCAGATACAGTAACAATCTTATTTTAGGTTTTTCAAATAGCTAAAAAGAAATCACTTAAAGCATAAAAAGAATGAATGCTATTAAAGACTGTCACTAGGCTTGACAAGTTAATGAGGGTTACATTATGAGAGTATTATTGTTTTAGCAGAGTATTATATTCCACTCAGATTCTCCTCCTGACTTCACAGACAAAACTTGCTCAGAAATCTGTGCCAAATATTACATTAGGTTAATGGGACCCTGACACGCGAAACAAGGCAATGTAGTCCTGTTGACCTACCACATGGGAAAGGGATACTGTAGCTACAAATTCAGAAGGGACACTAGACAGTTTGGGTTTTTTTTCTTTTGAAATGAGAGAATGAGGTAAAGTGATTAAAATTCTCTCTAATACAGTGAACACCAATTAATTGTTGTACTCCAGCAATGTACATCATTATGCCTAACTGAAGTAGGCTTTTTTCCCTCTAATTTTCTTTTATCTTTAAAAAAGGTAGAATACTTCCTGGAAGACCCAACAGCTGAGAAAGTGTCCTAAAGACACTGTTTTCACTAGTACTTTCTTGAAGATCTGAAAAGAGGTACCTCTGTTTTCCTTTTTTTTTTACCTTGAAAGACAAGTATAATGCTTTTGAGCCTAGGCACATGAACAGCACACCTAAAACCTGCTAATTTGATTAAGTTCTGGACAAAACAGCCACAATTACTTGAGCTTTTGTTCAAAACCACAGCTGTGGCATTGTTGCTATCTTGTTTCATATAATCTTTGTGTGGCTAATGCATTCCCCTTGAATGCAGAAATTTACATTGAAATGTCTTCAGCCTGACAGGGTTTATAGCCACAATCTAAATTCCAGGAACTGTAAGCCTGAACTGTCTAGTCCAGGACCCTCAGAACAGGCCTAGCACGTAATTCAGAACTAGGTATGTAGGAGGTAGGTAGGACATCCTGGGAAGCGGTACCAGAGGGCGGAGAGCAGCGTCCCCAGACATGATCCTGTGGGAGGGATGGGCTGTACTGGGCATGCAGATGAGTTAATGGACAATTCACTAAAGCAATTGCTATAGCCCCTCTCAGCGCTCCTTCTGCAGCTGTGGAGGATTCAGATCTCTCTTTGGTTACGTGATGCATGTCCCATACCTAACTGAGATTTTTGATCCTTTCTTGAGCTTGCGTTCAGCTGAAGAGCATCATTCTGATAATTTTTCTTTTGGCTACTTAGGAGGAGAAAAGATTACAAGGAAGTCATGACCGCTGAAAGAAGGGCTGTGGGATCTGTCTTTACATATCCTATTGAGGCTCTGCTAAGTTTCATTGGCCCAGAAAGGGAACATGACTCCCTAGCACTGTCACTATGTCATTTACACAGAAGCAAGAGACTGCTTTCAGTGTTTTTCCTGTATTTTATCATGTTTCTCTTTTGATTTCACCTGTGTCTGTGGCTATTGCTAGTGGGATGCTCTGCTTTTCTTACTGACTGCTTATAGCCTCTGTCCTGCTGTGCCTTCCCTATATGTAGCTGCTCTGCCACATAGCTAATTAATAATACAATTTATACCTATCAGCTTCAGTTTGGTCTTTATTGGGCTTAATCCTTTAACCATTAACCCTTCTCTCCTCACTCTGGCACATAGCTTGCTTTACTTCTGTCTTGACTGCTGCACCTATTTGAACAGCTATGCCCTTCCCTTTCTGCACCTGGTTACACTCCCTGTCTCTCCTTTTCCCTCAGACACAAGTGGGCCTTTGTTGTCTTGTCATGGTTGAGATCAAGGGACTTGAGCCAATTTCTGCTGTCCTTAATCAATGCCTTACAGGACAGGCACTTGATTAAGGAGTGTGAACTTAGGATCTATAATGTCTGACAGTACACATGAAGCTTGCCTGAGTCCGGAAGGTTACACTATTCTTCCAACTATGTGACTGCTTTCTGATTTTAAAATAATGTATTTTAACTATGCATCTTTTCCCATCCTTTTCCATGTCCTGATGATTTTTAAACCTAGTGTCAGGAAATAAATGATAACTATACTTTTTTCTAAATAGTTTAATACTTTAAAAATTAAGTATATATTCCTCTTCAGTTTCCTTTACAGTGATTTTGTACTGTACTGTATTTCTTCTGTTTAGAGGAAGAGAATAATTTGTCTCTGGAAAAAGATTATTTCCATGAATGTATACATATGAATATAGATTAGAGATAGAGAATATAGATAGAGAAAAAAGTGAGTTAGAATTGGAGAAAAAAAATTTGGTAAATGAGTATCATCTAACTTTTAGCTAAAGGCAATTATTAATACAAAAAATTGACTGAACTACACTGAGCAAAGATTTATGAATGGAACTATATGTGTGGCAAAAGTAATTTCACCTACTTTTGTAGGAGAGCTTCGACTTTAAAGCTGTGTCTGGGCAAAGAGCCATTTTGAAAGGCCTTTAAATCATGTCAACAGAATGCAAATCAAGCAAAAATGTGAAACACTGGTATACTAGGTACAGCAAATATTCAAGCTTTGTGCTACATTCCATTTTATCACAACACTGTAGAATTTTTCACTTACCCATAGTATTTCAGAATGATAGCACAAATGCATGTGAACTTTTCCTATAAACTGCAGGTTGACCAGCTTTGCCTTGGCAGCAACATTTGTTTAATCAGCCTGCACTGACATTTCATGAAAGACGCTCATGCTATAGCGGCCTGAGAGTGTGGCCTCTCTGGATTTTACTCATGTTTGATCATTGCTCAGATGTGCCCCCCCACCCCATTACTCCTTAAGCTATGCTCTGTGGTTTTTTACTGATGGTATTTAAGCTGACATAGCAGCCAAAATGACAAGCAGCCACAGAAGCCCCTCTGCTTACAGCCAGCCTCATCCTTGACAGTTCGACCTTGTCCTGCTAATTTTAACTGTCATGCCAATTGGATTTGAGAGCCAAAGCACAGATGAAATCAGTAATACAGAAATATTGCTCACATTTTATGTCCATGCTCCTGTTTACAAGGAGAAAAGGTAGAAAGAAATCATGTTGCCCAGTCAAGTTTGAGGATATGGAGGTCATCTTGCCAATAGATGTATTCATATGGAAAGAATACTATTAAGTTTCAGTCTGTGAAATAAGCTTATCAGACTGCAAAGAATAGATCAAGGTCTTCTGCAGTAGAAAATGATAACTGTGGTCCTATCAGCAGGAGCAGCTTCTACAAACTTCTCTGATGACAGAAACAATACACTTTAATTTGCTTCTGATAAACAATGTAGCAACAGTTTCTTCACTGCATTTTTTTCATAAAGTTCTTATATGGATTTTGAAAGTCAATTTGGATACGATTTGTTTCCAGTCATTCCTATGGTTTCCCAGCAGTGCATCTCAAATGCATAATTTTCTCTGCAAATATTTTTTATACCCGTTTGAATATATATGTGTATTATATATTTGTATATATGTGTACACTTAAAATTCAATAACTTTTTTATTTCTTTTTATTTTAATATTTACTGAAAGCTGCAAACCTAGTCTGTTTTTTAATAAATTTGTCACTTCTGTAAGAGTGATATGAATAAAATGCTGAGTTTCAGGTAGGCAGATGAAGAGTGGAATACAAGTACAATTTCTTCCTTATTAAGCTTACTGTACTCAGGGAATTCAATAACTCAATGCCATCTAACAGGAAAGTGTCATTTGAGATCCTGTTACCAGACGAAACAGGAAAATCACTATGGCCATAAGTGAAATTAGACAGGAAGAAAGGAAAAAAAAATTAATATGAAATAGAAAGTAATCACATTTCTCTATATTCTGTTCTGTCTCAGATGCCAATTTCTTCTAATTAATCTGCTGAGTGAAGTGGTATTTATTCATGACATGAATTCATGGGGAAAAAAACCCTGGCTCGTTATTGGAGACTTCCATAGGAAAGTTCCTGGTTTTGCAGGAACTAGAAAATCTCCTGTATCTGTTATTATACTTAGAAGTTTTCACAAGGAATTAGAGAAGGAGGATTTTTCATTGTTTTTTCTTTGACATTTTCTTATAGAACAACTATTGGCCAAATCTAATACATCTTCCTCTGTGCTGTACTCTTATTGAGTTTGTGTTTACACAGTCTTTTGCTCCTCGGTAAAATATGTGAAAGAAACAAAAACAAAAGTCTTGAACAGTTCCTTCCCCATCTACAGACTTGTCATCTCAATCAGTGACTGACACATTCACGTGTTTCTGAAGATGCAAGAACCATACTGACTAGCGATTGCAAGCACAATGGATATAAAAGACATTCAGCATTTATCTGCATGATGATAACAATATTCAATTTAGATCTGAGGTTTTAGTAAAAGGGCTATCATTGTGTTATTTGTTTGTACATTTTCCTGATCCCTGCTGGAGACTCCTGAATGAGACCACTATAGAAATTAGAAATAATGATTCAACCAAAGCAAAGGTGTTTTGTTCTCATTCAGGCATGCTTTTTAAAAGTACCATCAGTGCCTGGATTTAGTTATTTATGGCAGAAGTCTATAGAGAAAGCTATTGTATAAGTAATGGATTTTGAAGAAGTGGCAAAGATATAAAGACAGAAAAATATGAAAAATCATCCATTAGAAAGAAGGGTTATAAAAAGGCTAGGAGTTATATGAGCAAAATTCTAATATGGTCATGGTACTGGCTGATTCTTTTCTTACAGTGTGGCAAATTAAGAGTCTATTATTCTTCCCTTACTCTATGGACTTCATAACTATTGAAGTCAGTGGACTTGCAGAGCTATGACACCAGTGTAAGGGAGCAAAGAATCAGACTCTCATTTTTCTGTCTGTATACAATCTAAAGGATTCAAAAAAGTCTTTTTTGGTAATACTTTGACCCTGACATACAAGGGAAGAAATGGTCCTACCCACTTGAACAAAAGGATGTTGCAGTTCAGCCGATGGTAGTAACAGCTCAAACCTTTCCTTTCAGCATTCTTGTAAGCAGAAGACAACAAAACACAAAGAATAAAGAAAATGCAGGCAATTTTTTTATTTCCTATTATGATTTTTTTTTCAGAATAGCACACTTTCACAGAATGAAAGATTTTACCAACATGACTGAAATACGTCCATGTAAACCATATATGTATTTTCCTTATAGAGATGAAACTTTGCAAGTTGAGTGGTTATGAAATTTCCCAGCAGCTCAGATAAGAGTACTCCACCAAATTTTTTTATTAAGGAATCTGATTTAACTTGTAAAAGAATAAAAATTTATTTAAACTTTTTTTCTTTTTTTAAAAAAATGCTGTCCAGTCCTTGAGGACCTCATGAACTTCCTTGTAAGCTCATAATGACTGAGTGTCTAGAGGCACAACACAACTGCTGCCTTAAGTTCCAGTTATATGGAGTGTCACAGTATGCATTACTACCATGCCCTTCTAGTACATGCACCATTAATCTACCTGGAAGTTCAATAATGTCAGAGATACTGATACAGCAGTGTCTTACACAAAGGGGAAGGGAGAGGAAAGCCTCAGTACAGGGGTTTTTTTTAAGTATTTATCATATAGAATCATAGAATCACAGAATATCTCAAGTTGGAAGGGACCCATAAGGATCATAGAGTCCAACTCCCTGCTCCTCACAGGACTACCTAAAATTCAACCATATGACTAAGAACATCGTCCAGATGCTCCTTGAACTCTGACAGGCTTGGTGCCATGACTGCTTCCCTGGGGACCCTGTTCCAGTGACCAACCACCCCCTCAGTGAAGAACCTTTTCTTAACATCCAATCTGAAATTCCCCTGACACAGCTTCATTCTGTTTCCTCGTGTTGTGTTGCTGGTCACCAGAGAGAGGAGATCAGCACCTCCCCCTCTGCTGTCCCCCTTTAAGCAGCTGTGGACTGCGATGCGGTCACCCCTCAGCCTTCTCTTCTCCAAGCCAAACAAACCAAGTGACCGCAGCTGCTCCTCCTAAGTCTTGCCCTCAAGGTCTTCCACCATTGTGGTCACTCTCCTCTGGACACACTCTAATAATTTGATGTCCTTCGTATATTGACGCGCCCACAACTGCACACAGTGCTGGAGGTGGGGCTGAACCAGTGCAGTGTAGAGTGGGACAATCACCTCCCTTGACCAGCTAGCTATGCTGTGCTTGGTGCACCCCAGGCCACTGTTGGCCCTTTTGGCTGCCAGGACACACTGTTGACTCATATTCAAATTGCCATCAACCCAAAGCCCCAGATCTTTTTCTGCGGGGCTGCTCTGCAACCTCTCGTCCCCCAATTTGTATGTATAACCAGGATTACCCCATCTCAGGTGGAGAATCCAACAGTTGCTCTTGTTAAATTTCATACGGTTGGTGACTGCCCAGCTCTCTAGTCTATCCAGATCTCTCTGTAAGGCCTCTCTGCCCTTAAGGGAGTCCACAGCTCCTCCTAGTTCAGAATCATCAGCGAACTTACTTATTGTACCTTCGATTCCTGTGTCCAGATCATTTATAAAAACATTAAAGAGTGCTGGCCCTAAAATTGACACCTGGGGAACCCCACTGGTAACTGGCCACCAGCTTAATGTGACCCCATTCACTATAGCTCTTGGAGCCCAACCCATTACCCAATTGCTCATCCAACATATTATGGACTTGTCTAGCTGTGTGCTGGACATTTCGTCCAGAAGGATACTGTGAGAGACAGTATCAAAACTTCGCTAAAATCCAAAACCACCACAATCTACTTGGACAACTAGATGGATGTCCTTGTCATAAAAGGAAATTAAGTTGGTTAAGCAGGACTTTCCCCTTGTGAACCTGTGCTGGCTGTGCCCAATGACTACATTGTATCTCAAGTGTTTTTCAATAACTCCCAGAATAACCTTCTCCATAATTTTACCAGGCACTGAAGTGAGACTGACATAACTGTAATTACTAGGGTCTTCCTTCTTACCCTTCTTGAAAACTGGGACAACATTTGCCAGCTTCCAGTCAACTGGGACCTCTCCAGACTCCCAAGACCATTGAAAAATAATGAAGAGAGGTCCTGCAATAGCAGCCAGCTCAGTACCCTGGGATGATATATGTATAAGCATACATATGCTTACACAAGAAACAATTTTTCTAATCAAATTTGCCTATAGGTATGCATATATAAATCTGTATTAGCTTTGGCTTAAAATCGTCCTATTTCAGTAACTACTTTACAGCAAAAGTGTCAAATTACCTCCTGACAAAATCAGTTGCTAGTGTTGCGCATGGATGTATTTGGACATGTGAAAAATACATATATGAAGCACACAATGTAACTATCAGACAGTTGCAGCGTTATCAATTACTTGCTAGCAAGAAAAAAAGGAACTGGGAAGAGAGAAAAAACAAGTTCTTAGTACAGAAGTGATCACATATTTTCTAAAGACCCTAGCTTTTCTAACAGTAAATAATGTTTCAGATTCTCAGCTGGTGCAAATATCCATACTTCAGATGACAGTGATGGAACCATATGGACTTGTGCTAGAGGGCAAATTCTCTTTTATACAGATTACACAGCTATGCATATTATACAGTTATACAAAATATAACACTTCACTGTAATCTTATTTGGAACTAGCAATATTCAGTCATCCCAAGATTTGTGGATTTGAACTGTAAGGCCAGAAGATACCTTTAAATTTAAATATATTATTACTGTTTCTTCTCCAAAATGGTCCAAAACTAGTGTTTTCTAGAAACATGATTTAATAGGAGGATTTTAAATCAGCATGTGATTTAAATCAGATGCTGATTTTAAATCATCACCATGTAAACACATTTGTTTATGATAGGACTGCACTGTAATTGCTGTATCAAGACTTTCCTCTGCAAATACACAGATAAATTACATGGATACTATAAAAGAAGAATAGATTCTACCCTAGAACAGATTCTCATTTACATTGTCTCTGCTAACTTGGGCTTATTTACCACCACTGGGGGTTTAAATAAACATAACTAGGATGATATGAACTGGACTTAAGTGAAACCATGTTTGCTTATAAAAGGCATCTTTCCCTGCAAGAACAAAAAGGAGATTTTAAATAAATAAATGAATGAATAAATAAATAAATAAATAAACCCACTTGACCCACAAAATTGAGGCTAAGATGACTGAAGGATGAACATTTGCTACCTATCCATTCGCAGTTCTGCAGTTTCTACTATAGAAGCCAAAAAGTAGTCCACCTATTATAAGTAGTATAGCGCTTCAGTTTTAGTTCCAAAACTTTTGGGCTTTTCTTTTTTCTTTTTTTTTTTTTTACTTTACAGTAACTCATATCCTAGCTATTACTTCAATATCATTACAGTCATTTAATTCCCTTTGAGGGTTTTAGGTGGGAGGAGTCATTACAGCAGTACTGAGGCAATTTGGAAGTATATATTAAGTACTTAATAGAATCTAACAATCTATCACATCATGTCAATTGATAATGTTAAACCACTAAAATATTGAGACATGAAAGCATTGGGATAATTCTTATGTACAGCAGTCAGCTTTCAAACATACACACACTCAAGGGAGAGAATTTTAAAGGCAGACTTAAAACAGCTGTAGATTTTAGAAAATACTCCTTTTGCTCCATAAGAATACAGAAGTGCCATCATTCAGTGATGTTTGATCCTGAAATAAGATTTCCCTTAGCACAGACTGGTTTTTTTTAACAGCTTTGTTGGTGCATTGCCTATGTCAGAGTAAATTAAAAGGGCAGTTCAATGATGTAGAGCAGAACAGTTTTGTTTGATAAGCATACATCTGGGGGAAGATGAAGAGGCATAACTGGAGTAAAGAACAAGATGCTCTAATCTAGGAGATAGACTGTAAATATAAGTGTTGCCATTGCATTGCTGTGTAAACAGATTTGTGCGTGGCTAGTCCAACTGACTTGGTAGAACTACTGAAGTGATTTGAATGAATATTGTCTGTAAGCTTTGTAGCATTGGTGTCTTAGACTGAGAGAGATCCTACCTACTTTTTTTTGTATTTTCAGGTAAAATGTGTTTTGCAGAGTAACGGTGTTCTTTTAAAAAGGGAAGACCATAGGAACCATAAAGATCTTAAAATGTTTCTCTACTGTCATCACTCACAGGCTGGACTCCCACAGCCTCCTTCTTCCCCTTCAGACTAGCTCTGACCAGTCTTGGCCCCGCTGATCTCAACGCAGCTACTAGGAAAATCTGAGCTCATACCTCTAATCCAGCAAAGAGTGGTTTGCAAAGTAAGCCAATTATTTTCAGTGACACCAGTTACTACAGATGGTTTTATCTTAACGTGTATTCTTGTAATCGACCATTAGTTCCTTTCCCTAAAGCAAGTGCGTAATCCAACAACAGTCCTACCAGATGTTCAGTCTCTGAATACACATTTCATGGACAGTGACCCATCCCTCCAAGCCTGTCTTGGGGAGCCATTCAGGATTTCCTGTTCTTTGAAAATAGCCCGGTGTGGGCAGATTTCATACTCACTGTATGAGCTCCCCTTTTCTTAGACAAGCTTGTCATAAGCATCTGAATAATGCAAGAATCCAAGCTCCCTGTTATATAGCATTTTTCTAACCAAACCTGCAAAGGCAAAGAGTGAAATATGAATTAAAAACCACTGGAACAAAAGCCTCTGTATCTCGCAATAAGAAACTACTAATTAGAAGGGATCAAAAATACATTCTTTTGATCTGCTTTACAGAAGTTCTTCACATAAGACTGTTTAAATTGTTGGAATCATTCTGGCCAATGTTATTTCAGTAATAAAATATCAGTTCTGTTTTCTTACTATTTTTTTTTCATAACAGCATTTTCAGTCTGTCAAATAGGCTTATATACATACACTTTATAATAGATAATTCAACACTGTGTAGCTTTTTAATAGGCTCATCAAAGTACTAACAGGATTTTTAACTATTGTGTAGCCTGAAGTAACACCAAGAAAGGGGGAGAGGCAGTACTAAGATGGCTTTTAGCTGAGTAGCACTCCTAAGCCTTTTAAAATAATTTTGATGCAGTTATTCAAAAACTAATCTCCTTTTCTTCTTTCTAAAATCTTTACTATGTAAAGATTTTTTTCATCCAAATGCTGCAAGTTGACAACTGTATCAATGCAATGTACAGTAATCATAAAGAACAATCTTCAAATAAATCCTCTATGCTGAAATTGTAAAATATTTTTTATTCAAAAATTAAATTTAAATCCCTGAAAGAAACATGGCATCAAAATAAAAATACTAACCAAAGCTTGAAAATATTAAACACAGCCGGCTCCAGAAGGAACATGGATTTTTTGAAATGTCAACTTACTGAGTTTTGATATTCTGTTTTAAAAATCTTGGATACTCATATTTTATTCTTATTTATAGCTCCAAATTGACATTTAGTCATATGACAATAGCTGTAATGTAAGCCATTAAGAAAAATTTGGTAGCACTTATCAAATAATATGTTACCTTATATCATGTTTCTCTTTGACCTGTCACATTAACTTCCTTTGCATAGCAACATTACCAAAAACAAAGTGACTAAGGACCAAATCACCTAGGGCCTAAAGCAGCACATGCAACAAGACCAAAGAAATGTAAAACTTAGGAACAATCTTTCCACACGTCATTTTGTCATGAACAGGACTTTACCGTGCAGGTAACGTGCATGTGGATTCAGTTCCCAGATCCAACAGTCTTTGGGAACAATTAGGAAACATGACCTCTTGAAAAAGGCTGATCTTCCTAATTAAGTCTTCATTTTTCTCCTGTGGTTCTGGACAAAAAGAAAGACCAAGCTCTCCTTTCGACAGACATTTGGACAGATTTTACTCACGAAAGATGGTCTGAGCACACAGCAGCCCCAGGCAGCAGACACCTCTGCAGTGGCAGGGTCTGAACACAGCTCTGTCAGCCCAGAAGAAATCTGCAGAGGCAGATCACAGTGGGTGGTTCTCTGGCCATGTTACCAAGCCACAATTGCTAGAATTAAAAATGGGAATTCATAAGTGGGTGGAAGAGGCCAAGGTTTATGAAGCTGTGATTCATGTGAAGCCAAACATTTCACTTTAGTTTTGAATAAATCTCTGGTACTGGGACTGTGAAAACTTTTTGTGTTGGACCATTGCCTTATATGAAACAACCATTATGCTGACTCCCACAATGTGAAATCAATTTATATCACTAGAGAAATGGGTCTTCTACGTACTTCCTTACTATTAAAGTGGTGTATTTTCCATATTGATAATTGCATCCTGAAGTCAGCTTTTCTGCAACCTTAGTAAGTAGAATTTTGGTATGTTTTACTTGAAAAACACATGACAGAAAATAATTGCTTAACAGATGTAGATGAGGTCCTGTTAACCATTTGAAATATCTTTTGGATTAATTTCCACAAACTGGCTACAATAATAAGACCTTTACAACTTCAAAATTTATAATAGATTTTTAACTGCTACGCTAAGGAGCAGAACTTAAAAAAAATATATACTTATTTAATCTGTTGGGAATTCCATAGTTGTAGAATATTCATAAGCAGAATAACAGCAGAAAAGAACGTTGTCTATGCCTATAAACATAACACCCTACTATCATCAAATGCTGACACATGGTGCATTGAAATGAAACACTACTAACAGTTGTACTGCAAACATAGATTTACCACAAAATCCTTCTAATGAGCCATGATAATTTTTCAAGTTATATGGTTTTCTTCAACAGACACCATGATTTTGTTTCTTTTTTCTGATACAGGTTGAAATTGGAAATTTTCCCCATCTCTGCCTGCTGGAAACTTGCAATTTAGAAGAAGGAAAGAAAGAGGAACAAAAAAAGGAAAAATAAACACCAGCAGTCACCAGGCTGTACTGTAGGGCAATTGTATCATTTATAGCAATCATGGTACTGATATCAGAACAACAAAGGTAAAAGTTGTGCCCTGGAGGAGAAAAAGTGCAGGCAGTTTTTGTCAAGTCAATGTAATGCCGTGTTGTAGTCTAAGATATGAAAGATGGTTAACCAGGTGGGAGATTCTAAGGTGCATCCTTTTTGCTTTAGTTTGGTTTTCTTTTTTTAACCTCTGAATGATCTTTATTGTTGTAGCATCGAGCATTTAATGTGACTTGATCTCTATGAACCTGGATCTCCCTAATTAAAAAATAACCAAAGGCTCTTCAAGATAATAAACAAGAGAAAGAAGACAGATAAAACAGGATGGCATACTGAGTGAAGAAGACCATACAATGCCTTCTAGTACTTACACTAAGGAATACAGTTTTCAATAAAGAACTGAAGAAAACAGAGATGTTGCAAAAGATTGTGTATGGAGAACACTTGAAAACTTTGGAACATCTTCGAAATATTCTACAAGGTTAGCAAAACAATGTGTTCATTTCTTTCCACCACTGCCTCCCCAATGAAAATGTATGTTAAACTAGAAGACAGTAGTAAGCCTTTAGATCTTAAGGCATGAAAATTCTGGGCTATGTTACTTACCCATATTTTAAAATTTTTAGTTTCTTCACACAAAGCTGCTTTTCTCTGATGTCATAGCCCATAGTCTCATCTTTTTGTTTTCAGAAACTTGCTTTTCAATGTATGTCTGTAAACACTGTCTCAATTTTTCTGCCTGCACAACTCTGTAACAAAACTGTGTTTTCCCAGATGTGATGGTGCTGCATTAATTTTATTATTTGTTTGTGTAAGTGTTACTATACAAAATGGTTTTCGGTAAACCTAGGCCCAGTAGAGTTATTATTCTCACTAGCAATAGGTATTATCCAAAGATTGCTTCTGTCTCTAGGTATCCAAAGGATTAAAATAAGGGTAATGACATAGCTGGAACAGACACATGTTAAATTATCATTTTGGTTACTATATTTCAGCATATATTTTAGCGTAAATACACTGATCATCAGTCCCTAGGTGAGAACTGACACCCTGTGATGGGTTGACCCTGGCCAGCTGCCAGACACCAACCTAGCTGCTCTCTCAACCCCACTCCTCAACAGGACAGGGGGAGAACACAAGGTGGAAAAGCTCATGGGTCAGGATAAATACAGGAAGCTCACTTATCAATTACCCTCACAGGCAAAACAACTTGACTTGGGGAAAAGTAATTTAATTTATTGCCAATTAAAATAGATTTGGGTAGTGGGAAACACAGACAAAACCTAAAATACCTTCCCCCCACCCATCCCTTTTTCACAGACTCAAATACACACCTTCACTCCTGACTCCTCTACCTCCCTCCTGCCCTGACCAGCACAAGGAGGATGGGGAATGGGGGGTTGTGGTCAGTCTGTCAAGGTTCCTCTCTGCTGCTCCTTCCTCCTCATACTTTTCCTCTGCTCCAGAGTGGGGTCCCTCCACGGGCTGCAATTTCTTCAGGATTTCTTCCCCTCCTGCTCTGGCATGGGGTCCTCCATGGGCTGCAGTGTGGATATCTGCTCCATCATGGTCTCTCTGTGGGTTGCAGGGGAATCTCTGCTCCTCCCCTCCTTCTTCTCTGACTTCAGTCCTCACAGGGCTGTTTCTCACAGTTTGTCCCTCACTCCTCACTGCCATGCAGCATTTCGTCTTTTCTTAAATACATTTTCCCAGAGGCACAACTAGGTTGGCCGATGAGGTGAGCTGTGCCCTGCAGTGGGTCGGCTGGAGCCGGCTGTATCTGGCCCAGGGCAGCCCCAGGCTCTCCTCCCAGAGGCACCAGCAGCCCCCCACCCTGCTGCCAACACCCAGACACAACCTACAGCCAGTACACACCCCCATGGCAAGCCTGGTCTCTCACCACTCTCAACACATAGCTTGCACAGCTTTGAACACTGGCCGTGTTGAGGAAATAATGAGCATCATCTATCCGCTACGGAGCCAATAACATAAAGAGATGCTTAAGTTACTTTTCCCACTTCCCCCATTTCTAATTTAACAAGCACAATTCACATCTCTGATTCACATGGCAGGAGCAATCTCCAAATGGCCTAGTCCTCATCAGAGCTGGCAACGCATTTGGATGAAGAGCTGTTGATGGAGTTATTCTTGAGATACATGGGTTTTAATATCACACATTTTGAGGCTAAAACCAAATACCTAACCAGGAAAACCAGGATTTATTAGCCTCTCTTTTGATAGTATTCTGAACTTTGTGAGGTATTATTTTCTAGAGAAGACAAAAGAGAAAAAAAATTCACTCCCTTTAAGTACAACAGAAAGCAATTAGAGACGTAGCAAATGAAAAAGTACCTAAGCAGTAGGAACCATGATCTAATTAAGGTTTATAATTAGAAATAAATTGAGATTGAAAAGGGAAAAAACATCAGGATGCTTAATGTCAGAAGGAAATAGTTGTCAGATTAGTTAATATATTCTCAGGGGTAAACAGGCTACCAAGCAAGGAAGATAGAGTAATATATGGACAATGCAGATGAATGTTGCATTAAATGCAACTAAAGGCGTAGAAGAAAGGAGTACCCTGCAGCTGTATAATCTCAAATATAAAAATGAATTAAAGGCCATACAAAATAATGAGGGGAAACAGGGAGTGAAAGAAAATAAATCAGAAACTAGCAATGGAGCACAAAATTGGAAATTTCAGTCTAACAACACAGGACACATAATGAGGAAATTCCTGTGATGAGTAGCGGTAGAAAATTAAAAGTGTTCTAAAAGATCTCTGATGCACTCAGAGATCAGCTTTTATACAAAATTAATATGATTGTCCTACTTTGCTAGTATTTTTACTAATGCTTAGATTCAGGGAATGTTATTCTAGTTTTTTACAGGTTTTATTTAGCTTTAAATTTCCCATGCTCTGATCTCTGCTCAACTCTATTTTGAAATTAAAATTATTTGCCAATAAAAAAAGATTTAGAGACAAATATGCCACAAAAGGCCTGTTATACACATACTGGTGGTTAAAATTGGGTGACATTTTTTTTAAAAATGCTTTTCCCTTCTGCAGTGCCAAATGGGGAGAATCAATGTTCTGTGGGAATACAGCAATCTCACTGAAACGATGAGGAAACCAGGCAGGCAGCCAGGTTGACCACCTTGGCCAGGCTAACCATCCTGGCCAGCCTTCATCTTTTTAGACCCATGTGGTCCAACTTGCCTATGCTGCCCAGCAGAATCTTATTTCCTGCGCAGCTAGCTGTGTTTATACTTCTTTATTATTTGTTTATCTAGTAAACCACAAAGACTGTGATCCACCTGGTATACTACAGATCAGAAAACTATGGATACATATAAGAGAAAGCTATGTTTTGAAGTTACTACAATGAAAGGAAAGACAAAAGTGATTCCTTCATGGGAACTGCCTTAGAAAGACAAAACACACAGTTGTTACAAGATCTATAAAGACACAATATAGTTGGGAGAAAATGTGGCTAATAGTAGATGACAGTATGTCTAAGACTTGGTCCTAAATGTGAATGTAAGTACACTGCAGAAGTGTCCTGCAAGACAGCAGATGAGACAATATTAAGTGGTCTGCAACATGAGGTAGGATCTCAAAATTGCACAAGTGGTGTAAATGCTTACAATTTCTATGAGTTTGAGAGTGGTTAGTCTGTTAGCCACATGCAGTAATATGTGACCAAAAGAATTGTATTTTCAGCAGTTCTTCTCATTAGTACTAAAAATATATTTTTTTCCTTTAATTTATTCTGCACATATCATTCCAGATTCTGGAGCCTGCAGTTCCAGGATGCACTGTTTCTAAAACAGAAGAATATGTATGTTTTTTCTTCAAGGAACCTACTGAAAGTGAAATTGAAATATAGCAAATGATGGTGTAACCAATAAGGAATCATACAGAAGGGAGATCTGAGAGATGGGGAGGATGATGAAGGTGACGCGAAACCTGGGGAAGTGAAAAAGCATTGCTTAAATATTTGTGAGGCACATGAATTAATCTGAATCAATGTCTGCAAATACAGTCCCCCAAATGTGCTTAATATAAATGGGTTTTACTTAAGAATTAGTAATTTGTATGACTCTAAAGTGTATGTATATGTATAAAATAAATACATATATATATATATATATAAAATAGGTTGATGTAATAAAATAAAGATCTGGAGGTTTTTCTTTCAAATTTAGGGACACTTAACACTTACAGCTAGATACTCCTAATACCTGCAGAAATGCTGTTCATTCAGGAGTATGGTTTTTTCCCCTTGTATTTAGTACTTTTTTAATTAAATGAGTGTCTGCAAAGATCACAGTTTATCATATACCACTAGAAACAGTATTCAGACCCTCAGACACTGGACAGGACTTGAAACAAGACTAATCAGCACATCCATGAACCAAGAGAAAAAAATTCAAACCGATTTGAATTTATCTTAACCTGCTAATAGTACAATTGAATTTGAATCTTAATAAAAATAATAATATCTCCCTGAATATCACAACGAAAGTAAATTCTTTTTCAAATAAAAACAAGCGCAGCTGATCTATGGAACTGCTGGGTGGGACATTCATTCTCTTCTTCAATCTCTTAATCACAGTATCAAGTCTCTTATTTCTAACATACTTATTAAGTCCTTTAATAATAGTATCAGTGTTTAAAAATTATCAGATAGTTGTAACTCACCTGAGAGAACTAGTGAATATAAAGGATTTCATCCTAAAACAATGGCTTGTGCATGACACATCCATCTGTCATGGTGATTGATCAGGTTGTCCTTGCCACTAAGACAATCTATGGATCTTTCCAAGTAACATTAAATTTAGCTAATATGGAAAGACTTGCTCTTGTTCAAATGTGTGCAGCATGCTTGTTGGGACTGGGTTGCAAATGAGCTGTGGCAGATTACTTGTACATCCTAGTCTAATCTCTGCCTCTCTCATGATGAGGTTGGACTATACTACTCATTAGGATGAAAAGTGTTTCTTTGATTGATTAGCCTTCCTGTGCTCATCATTGTTTTCTCCTAATGAGAAACCAAAAGTGAAGACAATTTTTTTCAAAATGAATATTCTTCAGATGTACAATGAAGGTAGAGCAAGAGAAAACTCAGAATTAGTTTACTGAATCACTAAGTAGTGAGCGAAGAGAAAATCAAAGAAGAAAAAAAAAATCACTATTTCTAAGTAGGAACTGTTATCCTGACAAATATCATCTAAATCCCAGCCTTTGTCACCTAAAACTCCCCTTTTTATTTCTTTTCTTTTTATTTTAAAAGGAATTATGGATACTCAGTATGGAAAAAAATTACACTGCTGAGAAATGTTACCCTATCATACTGATATTTAAGTCATAATCCTGAATTATCTGTAACAGGACTAAACTTCTCATTAGGATGAACTGAGTGGAACTTCAGAAAGTTGAAACAACTTAAGCAATGGCTAGTGTCATCTTATCTAATAGGAGTGGTATTTGGAGGTTGTCCAAGAACCTGAGGCTATGGCTGAGACTTAAGAATAGTGCTGCTGTCATTGTTTAACCTTTTATCTCTCATGAGTCTTAAGAAAATCAAGCCCAGTGTAGCAGTTTTCCTTAAAGTGATATTAATTGCAGGTTTAAGTTGTGACTTGGAAATTCTCTAGAGACATATCTTCATAAACACAGAATTTAAGGCCAGGCAAGATCATGATAATAATTTAATTTGACCTTCTGCACAGCACAGGCCATAACTTTCACTCCATGAAGCTTATATCAAGCACAATTTCTGGTCAACGCAGAGCATATGGATTTAAAACATCAAAACTTGACTTGAAAATGCAAGTAAATGCAAGCAAATCCTTTAGTAACATTTACTAAAATATGCACCTTTTCCCCAACTTGAGCATTTTTTTTTCTTCTAGTTTCTGTCTCCTGGCTCTTATTACACTTTTTCTCTATTAAAGGGTCTCTAAGGACAGAAATCTTGTCCTCATGTAGATGCTGTCAAACATTCTTGTTACACAGAGAGTGCTAGGACTGTCTGATACCTTTAAGGCAATTAGATCTTTTTCACTCATAAAGGCCTGGTCTTTGCCAAAAGTTACCCATTTTGCATAGCATATGTTTGACTCAGGATCAAAATTTTAGGGAAAGTTCAGGCTTTCCTGAAAAACGATGTGAGAAAATGAATGATGTTTCACTGTGTATAAAGTCTGGCTTCTTGCTTCGCACTGTAGGAGTTTGCTGGATTATGCTGTATCACTAGATGAGGTGAGGGTCTGAGGAATTGAAGCCAGAGCCTCATGGCTAAGATGAATCATAGGATCACAGAATAGCTGGGGTTGCCAGGAACCTCTGGAGATCATCTAGTCCAATCTTCTTTCTCAAGCAAGGTCATCTAGAGCAAGTTGCTCAGTCCCATGTCCAGTTGGGTTTTGAATATCTCCAAGGTTGGAATTGTTTCACAAGTGCTTGCTAACTGTATAGTCCTCATTTTCTGAAGCTGTGGAGCCCAAATGCAGAAATGCTCATTATTTCCCAACAGAGCCAAAGACAATGAGAGTAGTAATTTGAACAAAGTTATACATAAACACCAACATCCTAAGAACTTCACGACACTGGACAACTTGAACCATGATATATCTTTGGAGCTTCATTCATTTAAAAGGGTATAGTACCATTTAAAAGGCTATAGTACCATCCAATTCTGGTTTTACAGGGTTGTGAAATTAAATTAACATTATCAAGTACTCATACACTACTGTGATGAGTTAAACAGAAGTGCTTGCCATTAATGTCCATTAATTCAACTTTGAGTTTAGGATATAAATAGTATGCAATAATCATACTGTAAAGCCATAATGCGGAAAAAGCAAAATATTTCTGTGTGCATGAAGTAAGCACTAATTAGCCTGTGCAGTGAGTCAGACAATTTTGAGGGGAAAAAATAGCATGTAACTGCCCAATTTAAACCATAACAGAATAACTCTGTAGATCGGAACTGAACAAAATTAGCCCAGAAAAATCTTCATATCAATATTTCCCATCACCTGCTTTGGGGGAAGGGGTAGTTTTATGAGTTTTTCTAGTTTCTAATGTTAGGCAGCTTTAGAGAAGACAAATATTTCTTCCAAGTATTTTCTGAAACATTTCCAATTCTGCAACGGCCTTTTGAAGTCTGGACACAAGAACTGGACAAAACATTACAGAAATATGGCCTTACTAAATCTATGCTATTATCCCATTATATATGAGGAATGAAATAATTTCCAAGACAAGTTTAATTTCCAAGTTCTCTTGTTTGCATGAACATACATGTGCCCTGACATTCAGTGCACTTTAACTTATTTTGTTCCTAAATCATCCCTAATGCATGAAATGCAAGTCCAACAAACAAAACAACAAACACAGCATTAAATATAACTGCTAAATGAAGAACTTAATTAAAAGAATCTCTGAAATAAGCTTTTTGTTAGTAATGCCTATTGCTGCTTAGAATGCACTAGACTGATTTTTCAAATCATGTCCAAGAAACATTGAAGGAATTTTAACTACATGAGAGAGCTTCAGCTTTTTTTTTTTTTTTTTTGCTTCTTTATAATTTATTATTATTTTGAGATTAGACATTTCAGAAGCTATAGAGCAATTTTTGGCTAGAAAGTTGGTGAAATCTGGTGAGAGGAAGAAGCTTTGCTGGAGTAATAAAATGTCACGACTTCCTTGGATCCCTAAAGAGTCCTAAAATGACTTCTGTTTTGCAAACAGACTTGCATACACAATATCTTCCCTTTCTCTGCATAAGCTTTCCAGAATATTAAATTTCCCATAAAATGTGTTTGTTTCTCAAACTTCTCTTTCTGCCTCCTTCAGTGATGACCTTAGAAGAAGATGAAGGAGGTTGTCACATCTGCTGGTAGACATGGACATGAGTTTATGAACATGAAAAAATGATGATTCACCAAAGATAAGTTTTAATAACAGCAATGAGTCTCAGGATATTTTAATGAGGAGGTAATAAGATGATGGAAGAGCCTTTCCATTTCTATCTTTCCACCACTTCTTTTCCAATCTCTTGTGTTCTTTACTCCAATCTTACCATATTTTCTCTCTTCTCATAAAAATTCTTATTCTCCCTTGGCTCTTCTCTCCCCAAAATCTTGCAGTCATCTTGTTCTTCCTCTTTCTGTTTTGTTCCCAAACGTTCCACTGTATTTATTCCCACGTGCCTTATCCATCTCTAAGACAACAGACCTGTCCAACTTCTGTGATTTTTCACCCTTATTATCAATATGCCCTTGAGAATTTGCCCTTGACTTTTGATGGTCCTGGAGGTAAGCAAAAGAAATCAGAAGATGCAGCTCCCTAACAGGATGGCAGGGCTGATCTGGTCCAAGCCCACCCTGGCCATGGACCTGTAGCATTCCCAAGGAAGGAATTCAAATGAAATAGGAGCTGAGACAGCAGCAGGCAGGTGCAGGAACAAAAGCTTCCTGCCCTGCTGGTCATATAACTCCTCTGCTGGAGATGCTTCTCTGTGCTTTCTATTCAGCCACTGAGTACAGTAACAGCTGAATAGTAAGAGATATTTTGACGGTGGGAGAGTGAACATGTGCAGAGTGCTATTGCATTGTAAGCAGTTTCAGGCTTTCCTTTCACCATCTAACACAGGCTCCCTCACACCTCGGAGTCAGCCAGAATTTGCCGGGGAGCACTGTTGTCCTATTCCAAGCTGCAAGTGGCATGAGATAACAGTCTTCTCAGTTGCTCTATACTTAACACCTACTATAGAAGGTTTCTCATGTAGAAGGACCTAGAGGGACCTATACCTATAGATTGCCTTGATCAGCCTAGAAAATAAAGCTGTTCCAATAAGGAGCTAATTATATGTATTGCAAGAAGGAGTTAAGACCTCATGAGTCAGCACTACTAGTATATATATTAGTTTATTAAATCTATTTTCTCACGTTTTTCATATGAAAGAAGATAGGGGGGTTATTCATTTAATGAAAGAATAGGTTCTCTTGTGCTTATATATATGTTTTCTTCCAACACTGTAGGATTATCTCTTGTTAAAAATTCAGGAATCTGGCAAAAGTTAGCACTGTTTCCTTTCTCTCTGTTCTTTTTTAAAATCAACAAGAAATTCAAGCAATACATAATCAGCTAGGACATTTTCCATCCTCAGTAAAACACCAGTAACTGAATCATAACCCTATCCAGGTACTTCACAGAGGAAAAGAAATTCTAGTGACTATTTAGTAAAGGAACCCTGCAATATCAATCTTTGTTTCCTAGATTTTCTAGGGCTTGGTCTAAAAGCTATTCAGGTCAATGGAATTCTTATCATCAACTTAAGATTCAGTCAGGCCCTAGTGAACAAAAATGTACACCAGTGAATAAAATACACGTGTTCACCTGCATTTGGCAGTGAACCCAGGAATTGAAAGAAAAAAAACTGCCCTGCAAACAGCAAGTTTGTAGTTAATATCATATTGTTGCACTTCAACTGTTTTTTTCATCTGAGGTATCTTTAAACAAAAAAATAGCTTTTTCTTTAAAAAGACTATTTGTTTTGCTTCTCAGCCTTTAAGATGTCTTTTATCCACTCTGCTTACTGAGAGAATACCTTCGGTGAAACACTAACTTACCTAAGTGATAAGACTTCGCAGCCAGAGGCAAATAAAAAAAGATCGCCATCAAGACTGTCTGTATAAGCAACTAGTCTACACAAGCCTTCAGATCAATTTCTCAATACTTGAGAAAGCCTCCATCATACAAAAGATATGTAGGATAGTTGGCTAATTTTTCTGTTGGGAACTTTATTTTTTAACATACATATTTTGATACCTTCACTGTATCTGAATATTCCCACACGACTCAGGATGGTGATAAAATAAGAAGAAAGAGATGCATAAATGTTTTATTCAGTCATATTCATTTTACTGCAGGCCTACAGGATGTTCTTGACTGGTGTATCTAGAGTGGATTTAAATTATTAAAGAAATTGAGCTAATTGTCAGCCTAAACTTTTTCTTTGCATAGTGTATCACATCACTCTCAGTTATAACCCATTGGACTACCCTAAAGAGTTCTTTTTCGTCATAGGGTCTCCCCTACATTTCTGTACCTCTGATATTTGTAAAAATCGTGAAAAATGACATCAAACTCAATCTTTCTTTGTATGTTTACCCCTCACACTTTGGTGTTTTCAGTCTCTATAAATCATTCTAGCTTTATTCTAACTTGATTTTCCTTCGTACACTTCATAAGCAATAGAGTGAACCTTGCCATTGAACTTTGTGAAGTTGTGCTTTTTTAAATTCCTATTAAATCATTTTGCTAATACCTTTGACAATGAATTCTTTAAGTGGTCCAAACCACTCATTTGCCACAGCAACAAATCAACAGACTGTGAAGATCACATTTTCCTGCACTCTTTTTTTCTCAGGAAGCTTAATGGGGACCTAACAGCAGCCTTTCAATACCTTTGAGGAGTGTATTGAGAAAATTAGCTAGGACCTTTATGTTGCTGTCTGGCAGGAGGACGGCAACAAGCTGAAACAAGAGGTTCTGGCTGGATATCAGTAAAAGCTTTTCCCTGATGAGGGCAGTCTAGCAAGGGAGAAGTTTTCTCAGAGAGCTGGTATCATCTCTATTCTTGGGAGTTTTCAAGACCCAGGTGGATAAAGTCTTAAGCAACCTGGTCTGATCTCATAGTTGACCCTGTTTTGAGCAAGAGGTTATGAACTAAAGTCCTTCTGAGGTCGCTTCCAGTCCCAGAATTATCATTAAACAATGAGGAAGTAAACAAGTGGGGGAAAAAGAAACAGAGAAAAACAGAAAAATAAATCATTTGCTTGCCCAAAGTTTCTGGGAATGCTATTGGCTTTTTACCATACATATGAATTTAAGAAGCAAAGATGTGAAAATAAGCTTTCATTCCCTAAGGTATAATTTAAACATTGTCTCACAGCTGCTGAATAACAGTTTAAAAACACATTCAGGTAGGAGAGGAAAATTTTTTAGGTTATTTCTCATAATTAACAAATCCGTGGAAGATTTCTTGGTAGGACACTCTCAGAAAGTCATTTATTGAAAAAATAAAGATGCAGGTAACGTACATATCTAGGTGGTTTCACGGAACATTCAACTCTCTTAGCCCTGCCTATTGTCAAAGCCTGTTTCAAGAATTGCAGTGTCGGGCTATTAGGAACTCGCTGTAGTCACCATTATGCCTGAATTTACTATTCTAAAATATGCAGCATACATTCCTAATTATGTGCTGTGCATTTTAATCCAGTCTGTCTCTGTGCTTAATCAGCTAGTT
>VYZV01008739.1:6168-18524 GCA_013401275.1 Pandion haliaetus
GGGGGAGGAAGCAAAAGCTATTTGTGCTCAAGATTCGTGAGATTCAGCAGCTTCTTCTAGACCAGAATACTATCCTGTGACTCAGTAAGCTCTCAGATAGTAGGATTTTAAATCACAGACTCATAGGAACGGCAGAAGCACATGTGTAGCTTTCAAATTACCAAAAGAAGTTGAAATAGGCCATTACCTGAATCAGTCCTAGATTCAGAAGAGTATGCAAGAAACATGGTTGAAGTACAGCTATATCTGAGTTCTGTTTGATAAAGCTTGTCAGGCTTTTTCATGTTATCGTTTTGTTTATTTCAATTAATGTTCCCAAAATAACTCAAATCTACTACTAGCTACTTGCTGTGGACTCTTGCTTGTCTCTATATATTTTAAGATCAGTACAGCGTTCTACCAGACATGATCTTTGGCCAGAATCTAGCCTGAGAGAGACAACATACGGCCCTCAGAATTGAAATAACCCATTTATAACCAGGCTATTGAAATTATCAGTTGCCCATGTTTCAGCTCAAAGCTTTATTTTCTGTTGATGGATATTATATTCAAATTTCTACACTTTTCTTTTCTTTTTCCTTTTCTTTATTCCTGCTGTACACAGGTTTGCATTATAGGAATCCTTAGTCTAACACCATATTCCAGAATTTACCTATGAAGCATAGAGATCATTTTAGGTTCTACAAGACAGTGAACCAACTCATACTCCACTTGTGAACCTGTGATGTGTGCTATTATGAGGCTGAATTTAATGATAACAACTCCTTCATTGTTTTTGTAATTTCATTGCCTTTTCTCTTTTTGTTTTTGTTCTGGTAACTGGATTTCTTTTTTTGGTTTTGGTTTTAACTTTTGCGTTCACGTGGAGTGCCAGCAAAAATGGAATGCTAACAAATGTAAACTTTACATAATAGCAATAAGAAGAAAAAGTAAGCAATTTCTCAGAATGGTATCTGCCTTGCCTCCAAGATATTCTGGTCTAAGAAGTTTATGTGATGACATCACGTTAACTTGAGTTAAGGATCCACTTCCAGGATACCAGTTGTTCAACTCTTCTTAATGTGTTTGGGCCCTCTGTAATATCAAAAATCTGTACTACTAGCATTGCTTTGACAAGACCAAATTCAATCATGCTGCACATCAGCAGTACATCTGTTATGTCTTTTGCTATTTACAGAATAAAATTAATATGATATGACTACAGAGATGCTGGGACTTCAGTTTATCTACACAGCCTACGGGCCTACCAGGATTTCTTTGGAAGCTAGTAAAAAACCACAAGCAATATCATAAATCAATTGGCTATTCTTAAACTGTTGCTCTGAAAAAACACTGCAAGGTGCCATTATATTTTAAATGGAAGACACAATGAAGTATGGTCTTTGTCACAATCTATCCATGGATGAACACATGCTAGATGATCTACAATGACTCTGGTTCTAGGATATAATTGAATGACTCAATTTTCCATCTGTTTATTGAGGATGTTGGGCTCTTAATGCATTATAATTAATACTGACATCTTTGACAATAAAAATTGAACAGTGTGAGCTTTGCTTGAATGTCCTAAATTCTACAGACTTTTATTTTAACCAGGTTTATGTATCTTACTTGTTAGTAAAAGGTTATGAGAACTAGATAATTGATCCTGATTTAGTGAGTTCAGCATCCCATTGGTGGCACAGATAATTTTTTAAAACAGATACTGTCCCTGTCAGCCATGTTTCAAAGCAAATCATTATGAAGGTGAGTGAGTATGCTATAATCATGCCACTTATCTAGCACCTTGCCCAGTATAAATGAAATTAATGGGATTATTTACAGAATATTTGGACTGCTAAATTACAGGAATTTATATGTATTAGTCCATACTTGCCTGTGTTTCTCAAGGCTTACTCATATATGATATAGTGGGTTTTTTTCATGGGCTATATATATATTGATGCACTGATTGCTACGTGAAACCTACTTTCTTGGCCTCCTAGGCAGATCCCTTTTGCAATTTTGCTGTCGCTTTTTAAAATAACAAATGGGTTTGTGAAGATAAACAGGGTAAGCAAATGTAGCTTAAGTTATTTTAAATCATGTTAGGAGATGGATCTAAAAATTATAAATATGGCATTAAAATGTATATTTTGATTAACCCATTGAAGACTTGGTGTTAGGGCATTTGTTAAAATTCAGTGTATAAAAAGGCAGATAAGATTGCATATTCTTGAATGAAACTTTTTTTTTTTAGCGTCTCATTAGCAATTTTTAATCCTATTTCTAAACTTGTATCAATCGCTCTTTAAACCTGTCAGATAACCAGCAAGTGGCTGAAAAGAGATTTCATCATTTAATTCTCTTAAATTTTCTTTTCAGTAATCTAGATGATTCATAATTACAATTGACTCCATTTTTTTCTGCTAGCTTAATTATGAAATCCTTGCAGTGTGTCAGTTTCTTAAAGACTTTCAGATAACTAAATTATGGTTAATTTTTGTTATAATTCTGAAATATTTGCTCAAAGTTATGGGTTTTTTTTTTAAAGTTTTGAAAGATACAACCAAAGTCCTTTTTTTCATACTGGAGACTGTTAAAACAGCTTGTAGATTAAATTTACTCATATATTTATATCTCCATCTGTTGGAGATGCAGATATTTTGTTTGTGTTCCTTAATGCCTGTAAACAACATTTTTGGTTTAACCTTCCTTGTAACAGTTTTACTTAGTATATATTTCCAGGGGGCATCTTCATTACAGTACTTGATTTCCTAAAAGGCATTAATGTTTACATCCTCATAATGACCTCAAAGAGTATTGCTTTCCTATTTACAGAATGGAACAAGTGACACAATGAAAAGTGAGTTGCCTAAACTTAGATACAAGGTCTGTGTCTGCAGTCTCCAAAATCCTTACTGAATGTGGGTGGATTTTGGTTACATGGCCATTGAATGCAGCATAAATCCAGGTTACTGCCAAAAGGAGAGATTCTGTTCTTTCTCCATTTTCTAGTCTTTTAACAACATTCCCTCCTTTGAGCCAACATACTTTTTTTTTTTTTTTTTTTGTGGCCGTACGATGAGAAGGATCTCTGCTCCTGCAGAAAACTATCTGAGAATGAAAAGGAGGGAAGGAAGATGAGTTTCCAGCTCATGAGAAGCCTTAAGTGAGCTATGTGTTACCACAACCAACTGCTGTAGGCAATAATAGCCATCTAGTCTCCCCTTATGTAAAAAACCTTTTTCCCCCAAGTTGAGACAGAAATACAACAAGAGCACATTTCTGTACTTGAAGGGAACTGGAAAATGATGCTCGGTCGTTTCAGTTCTAACACAACTTTAGTAACGGGAGGCCTGGTCCTGGCATCACAGGCTGGGGTGTCTGTTCTGCTTGGATGCTGGCCAGCCCTCCTATGCACAGCTGTTTTGGGAAGGGGGGGTCCTGGGGCAGGTGATGCCCCAGAACCTCTGCTAATGAGCACCCAGAGTTGTTCTGCATGCTTTCCCTGACTGATGGCGTGGAGTAACTGCTGGAGGTGACTTACTTAATTGCTATGATGTACTCCTCTTAAGGCAAGGTAAACCTCCAGGGTGGAATGTGGTGGATATACATGAAATCTGTTCCATAATAATTCCCTAAGCAGCATAACCTACAACCTTAGATGTTAGCAACACCAAGGGAGCTTGGTATGCTGACTCTAAGAGAAACAACATGGAGGGTGGAGCGGAGTGGAAGTATTGCAGCCAGGCTCTGTGATATCACCACAGGGATGGGGAACTGGAACTACTGGAACAAGAATGGAAGGTCCCTGCATTGAATCCACTGAAGCAAGGAGGTGAAACAATGGGCTTCTCTCAATGTTCTCACCTTACTTTTGATTTATATCATAAGTGCCCAGTTCTGGAGTAGTGACATGCAAAATCATGTCATCTGGGTGAACTTTGCTCATTATAATCTCATTATAATACCAAAACACACTTCCATCCCAAAGGCTACCCTCCTTCAAGGTGTGACCACCCCTTACTGAGCACGCACTCTAGCATATACCTTTATAATTCAAGTGAGGAGATTTTATACCAATCATAATAAAGTTATGTATGACTAGAGTCACTCAAGCTCCACCTAAAAATAAGAAACTAGTATAAAAGGGCTTAAGAGACGAGTAATGAGTAATGCTAGAGAAGATACCATCATAGACAGGTCGGGAGGACATTGCTGACTTCTGGGATAAGTTGACGGGCTGATCCTCTCTCCCCCCCACCATGAGGATGCCTATTAAGTAAGATTTGAACCCTCGGTTATATCAAATGCTTCCCTGGGAAAATTAGAAATGTCTAGAGTTTTTCAATAATTTAACACGTTTGTAGTTGACTGTATTATTCATATTCTTGGTACTTGCACGTGCTTTGCAGATAGTAATCCAAAAGAACCTGCACTTCTGTTGCTTTAATGAACTGTACTGTTCATTAAAATCTAGCTGCGATAGTTTGTTGAACGTGACTAGATTGAAAGCACATTACACTGTGCATCCGTAATCGTGATGGTTCAATATATATTGAACGTAACCGGACTTATAGCGTTGACTTGGGCATCACTCAGAACCTAAGCCTAGCCACTCCCAACCCCTCTGATATCTGAGGACAAGCTGGAATGCAAGGGGGTTTATTTTCTGCCAGACTTCTTTACCCATTAATGCAACAGAATAGATGGGTATCAGGTGCTCAAACAAGCCAAGTCCTAATTTTCAGCTCCATTCAGTGTAAGGACTCAGTTCTCCCTCTGACTTATTTGCAGCTGGAGTGCTGCAAATGGAGTGAGAAGACTGCACCGGGGAAACCCACCACATATGCTCAGTTTTGGGACAGAAAAAGACACTGAAAGCACCATGACTTTGGAATAGCTTTGAATCAGAAATTTCCTTCTCTGGACCTTCTTAAACATAATACTGTTTTCCAAAATACTCATCAGCTATTAGTAATTCAATTCCTATTTTGTGTAGTGGAACATGGATATCCAAAAGTACAAATAATAAACATTCCTGGGGAAAAGAAAAAAGAAAGTCTTTACAGTGCCCTAAAAGTTTGTTAAGTTGCTTGGAGGTGCAGTTTTTTTGGATCATGTTTTATTTTTCATTGTTGCCATTTTATCTCTCCTTTTCCCTGGCATTTATTATTTTTTCATTTTCACTGTAAGAGAGAACAATGAACTGTGGAAAGCTCACTTTTATTCCATATCTGTTCTTCCTTGGTATCTTCAGATTCTGTTATCCAGACTCTCTCTAGGACAGAAATGTAGCAATACTTATTTTTCTTCAGTACAGACCAGGTGACTCTTTCAAGTTTATACTGTTTTGCCTGCTATTACTCTCCTAGCTTGAAGAACACTTCTGTGTGTTAATACAGATAGACTTAGCTTTTCAGAAGCCATATCTCAGTTAACACAGAACAATACAACATGTTCCCAACAGAAAGAAAAATCCATGTCTCATTTCTTTAAAAAAAGAGGCAAAATGGTGACATCTTCCGCAACAGAAACATAAAGTGAAAATAATTTTGCAGTTGTCCTTATGACAAGGTGGGAGTGTTACTCTGTAGTTCGTTCGGTTTCTGTGCACAGAAAAAATGAAACCAATAATAACCAGATTTAGACTCTGATAATAAGTGGCTCTGTTCAGTGACATGGAAAAATCTCCAGGAAACACATAATCAGCCAAACCAATTCCACTTGCATTGTAGATGTGTCAGACCCTGACCAAAGTTGATTCACTCTACCCAAATCTGCCTGACGATATGCTCAACCATGTAGTTTTCCATTACAGAAATCCTGATGTTGATTCAGTTTACACCAAAGTCTGATTTAATCCCTTACAGTCTCAAGGCTCCTGTTTCATAAGCTCTGTACTAAACACAGTTTGTCTGTAATCAAGATTCAAGAACATGATCCCTTTTTATTCAAACAATTTTTGAGCATCCCCATCTCGCAAAAGAATATAAGTTCTTTTTGAGCCTTGCAGTAGGTGTTCTGGCATGGAAAAGAGAGCCTTATTACCCCTTTTTCACAGAGCTCTAGATAGACCATGGACTACGGACAGTCTGCAGGTAGACTTCTGCATAAAGTCTGCATTGGGAAATGAGCCAAAGGTATCTGTTGTGGCTGCCAGCGCATGGACCTCTCTGCTACAAAAGCAGCCAGAGCCTCTGCCCACCTGTGAGCTTGTAAGGGAAGGACTGAAGGTGCATTTGGATCTTCATGCTGTTTCTTATTACTTCTCTAGTTAGGAAACATACAGGAGCTTCACCTTAGAATGGAAACAAAGGGGAAGACAGAGATTAATGAGGGTATGTACATGACATACAGAAATAATACGCACAGAAGATTGACCAGCCTTGAGTCCCTCCCCACCTGTCTTCTTTTCCTCTTTCTTTTGTATTTTCTCTTTTTTCTTCCCCTGCTTTTTCTTCCTTTCCTTTCCTTTCCTTTCCTTTCCTTTCCTTTCCTTTCCTTTCCTTTCCTTTCCTTTCCTTTCCTTTCCTTTCCTTTCCTTTCCTTTCCTTTCCTTTCCTTTCCTTTCCTTTCCTTTCCTTTCCTTTCCTTTCCTTTCCTTTCCTTTCCTTTCNCACAGGACAATCAGTGGTCCTGGTGTAATTCTGTATGGTATACTGTTCTGTCTGTACTGATATCTGTTTGCAAGCTGCATTGTGTCATTTGTAGCTTTTCCTCTTTAGCCTCAGCTGCTTGTGCTTCCTCTACTGTGAAGAACATTACATTCATGGAACATTTATTTGGTACTGTGAAGAGAGATTTGCGTAGCTGCTGTGCAGGGAGAGAGTTAGAAAATGAGTGTGAAAAGAAGAATCAGTGTCTACTAATTTGTCTTTGTCTTCATTTTGTTAACTCAATTCTGTGTAAGTATTGTCTGGGGAAGGTAATAAGTGAGAAAACATGCCATCAAGGGATTTCCTGCAGGAGGGGTTATTACATGATTAAAGGCCCATTGGTGAATAGAACTGGCTTGGTGCTATTTTCATACTTACTCTCTAAACCTCTGCCCATTTTAGTGGCAGGGCAATCAAAGCACTGAACGGCATCTGATATTTTTAGAGGAGTCTGACTCACACCTAAACATTATAATGTGTAGCATTATATTTTCATTTGGCTCAGCAAGGCAGGAACAGATATAATGGATCCTCTTACAAGAATTTCAGCTGCTGAATACATGATCCTCCCAATCAATGGTCCTGAGGAACTTCTCAGATATGAACTGAAGGGTTGATCTGAAACAGCAGAGGAAGCTTGTGTTGGATACAGGATTGCAACATGAGTAGTTCTGGTTTACCTTGGATCATGGTGGATAACACTGCTCTTTGGAGAGAATTGCCACAGGAAAACATGCTGAAAGCATTTAAACTGTACTTGAATGATTTGAACAGTGCTTAAAAATCTATTCTCGACATTCATTCCCCATATGTTAAACAGCAAAGATCAAGAAGGCTTTTTTCTATAGTTTATCCAAAAGGGAGAGTATTTCTCAACCCTGTTTTTAACCTTCTGTTGTTTTAACTGCAGACAGTCCTAAGGATGAGCCTTAAGACTGAAAGCTTCTTTTGCTTTTGTTTTTAGCCCTTAACAACATAATCTGCATACTGTTATGAGGACAATATTCTGCATATTATACTCTTGGCATTTTGTAAGCACAAATCATCCATGGTTGACCTTGTCTTTGACATTTTTAGTTCTCTGAAATATTTCTGGCATGTTCCTTTTAAAAAGGAAGGGTTGGCAATTTTGTCCATGATGCTTGTCCTGAGAAGACACTGTTTTCTTCTACAAAGCTTGTATGGTTCCAAAGAGACATGCAAAGGCTAATGAAAATATGCCACTGAACCTGCAGAACAGATACAGTGATGATGCACTGTAATGCAGACAGTTGCCAACTGTAGCAAAATTGCAGTGAAGAACATTTTGGTAGCATAAAGAAATTCAGCATCCAGATCTATAAGAACACAGCAGAGAAAGAAAAAGGAACAAAAGAAAATTTGAGTAGTACTGTCTCTGCTAATTCACTTTATGTTGGTTTGTAAGCTTCCAGAATAAATACTGTATAGCAGTGGCTGTATCCCATGAACACATGGCCAACTAATTTCTGGACATAATCTTGCCCTTCTTACCTCTTCTTCCAGACTGGAGAGAATTATCTCACTCTTTTATATGGAGTAGTTTATCGCTGCCTTTGCAGGCGAGCTACTGTAACCAGCACACACAAGTCTTGTGTTCCTCCATTCACTAGTTCTCCTTGCTTCTTTGCAGAATGGAAGGGTAAAATAAATTGTGTCCTTTGCTCTCCTAAGTTATTCTGATTACCCCTTTGGTCTCCTGTTCATACAAGATAGGACAGTGAAAGTCTCACCTTTACCATCTCCCTGATAACTGTAACTTAACAGAAAGCTGAGTAAATATGACACAAATAAGTTGTGTTCACATTTAAAGCTGGAGTAAAACTAAAACACTTATTTTATTTTCCTGATTTTATTAGTTCTGAATGTTCTTTTATGTAAACGCAAGAGAAAAATGGCTTAACTTTGCTAATCTTTTAGTCTATTTGGAATTTGCAAGCTGAGCTGTGTAAAAAAGTTGGGAGGGTCCCTGACAAAGGGCCCTCTTAGAAGTGAAGAGCCTGTGTGCTCTCTTCAGCTGAGAAATTCAGTTTACAGGGTCTGATATAAAAGATTGCGGTTCTAGCACGGAATCAACCTACAGGCAGTTTATTAGGGAAAGAAGAGGGAATATGAGCTTGGTGATTGTTTGAGATTATTAGAGTTTAAAAAAAAAAATCCTTCAGACTAAGGAAACCCTGTCAACACTCCAGTAAACCTAAATACAAACTATGCTAGTGAAGGTGTAAATTGAAAATGAAATTGGCAACAATGATTTAGAGTGTTGGGATTAATTATTTATGTTGTTTACAGAACCCAAACCCCTGCTAGGTCTTTTAGACAATATATAACAGACATCACATTTTTCCTTACTGCATCCTCCCTTCCATTTTCTTTGCCTATCATTCTCACTGGAGCCTTAGACAAGGAAGATGTGACAGAACCTGCCTAATTATTCATGTCTATCTCGATATTCCAGTGTGTATTCCAGTATATGTAAAAGTATCGTTGGAAGAATAATTAAACAGTCAGAGCAAGACACCAGTTTGCTAAAAGGTTTTATTTACCTTTGTGTGCAGCACATAAACCCAAGTGTGTTTAGACCCTAGGTATTTGCAGGAGCTATTTTCTAATTATTCCATTTGCATTCAATTATGTCTTTTGTGGACTTCACTGAAACCATTACCATAACCCAGAAAACAGCCTTTTAGGTAGCTACACAAAAAACATGTTATTATCATTCACTCTTAACAGAGGCAAGCTTAGAAAACTGCAAGAAAAATAACAGCAACCTGCTCTTGCAACTTTGTTCATTGAGGTCCTGTTTAAAGGCTCCCTTGTGTGAAGGTTATTCGCTGACAGAGTTCCAGATCACCAGGAAAGTAAGGGAATAAATGACACAGCTAATGGTTGAACTTGGATATTCTGAAAAATCAGACAGACACACACACACACACAAAATAAGCTGGACAGTGCCATCAGGCAGGCTGGCGTCTTGTGAGGTATTTTCTTTGATACCATGAACCAGTCAGTAACGTAACATTACATGATGTACACACCTCACTGAACCCAAGAAACTGTAAAATTTCAGCCTGGTTAATTACGGGTTTAAAGCTGCAATGTGTTAAACAAGAAATAGCAAGGACATGACACACAATGTGAAATGCTCTGTTCCAATTTCCCTTCATTTTGAAATAAAGAAAAGGTGTGACAATAAAAGCAGACAGACTGTCTGAATATAGCACAATGAGTGTGGTAGTCTAGGTTGTTCTAAGATACATCCTTTGTGAAGATGAGTAATAAGTGTTGATGTTTACAGACTACTGACAGTGACTATACCATAAACTCCCACCTTTTTCTGCTTGTACTTCTGCAGCCTCTCTACACAGGATTGCAGTGCTAAGCTACTAACCACTCTGACTTTCCATGTACTTTTTCATAACATAAATGCAACAAGGTAATTAAAAAAATGTTAATATTTCAGTATTTGATGTGTGGCAAGAAACAGTAAAAACTGTTATCTGCAGTAAAGAGTTAATGAAAAGATTTGGTTCTTGGGAACTGCACATTTTCTCTTTCAGGTTCAAGCATTGGGTCCAATGACCCAGCTGGGAGCATTGCATTTTGCTTCAGTGCCTGTAACTCTCAATGAGGCAGCAGAGAGAGGTAAACATAAAAGATATATTTTAACTCTTGCTGTAGCGGGAACAAGGCACACAAATAGTTCTGGCTATTGGTTAGCTAGCTGTTGTAGAAAGACAGTTTCCTGTAAGCATTGAAATAGAGCTGCTTTCAGTAAGGACACACTAAACAACAGAAATGTTCTTATGGATATATTTTCTGGATAAAATGTTTTCTTCTGAAGCATAAAACAGAGTGAAAGGTGGACCCTTAATAGCTTTCTTCATAACAACTGCATTTGTGTGGCTAATCATGCTGTCCTATACTAAAAGTCACTGGCAGGTGGTATAGACCCTCCTACTTTGTTTCAGTTGGTCACACAGCCTGTGCCCCCACGGAACGTGTCCCTCCCAAAGCCACTGTGATCCTGAGGTGCCAGCTAGCCAGAGAAGGGGTCTGTTTCCACAAGAACTCTAGCTCTTGTTTTCTGGCACAAGAATAACTAAGGTAATCCTGTTATGTAGAAAGACTGCCTGGGTCTATACGAGCCCTGTGAGATTTCTGGTGATGGAGGTGGGAGAATCCCCATCTGTGGTCGGTCTGTGACCTTGATTCTCACCCGTGACTGCTCCCCAGTTAGAGGAGAAGCAGCAGTGAGGTCTAGCAGGAGACGAGGAAAAAGAAGGTGTATTTGCAAAAGTCTCCTTTTACCTGCAGTCAGAGCTACATTCTTTTATAGGAGATGTACAGAACTCCTTAAAATAACTGCAAGCATGGTCTTGCAGAGGAATAGAAAAGAATTTACCATTTCTATTTCATTTATTTATACCCATGCTTTGAGATGTTCTGAAAAAATCTCTGAAGCACAAACAAAAAAAAAGTCTAAATCTTCGTTCAGGTAGGAGGTTCTGCACATTTTTCCAGTAAGAGAAAACTCACAGTCCAGTCACTGTAACATGTTAATTTGTGCTAATGCTGGAACAAAGAGCTGGTAATGTTTATAAACCTAATATATAATTTTGACAAAATAAAATTTATCTGTCACCTATGTGAGTCTTTCTCTGCATATGTAAAGGATTGAAGGTCTACAGACATCAGAAACATTGACTGAATATAATCTTTCTGATTTTATATTAAATAAAATACAAGTAATTTTCTATTACCCATGAGAAAAGAGAAAATGAAACAAAAGAAGGCTAATAATCAGGTATAATGAGATACAATACTGAAATATTCCTAAATAGAACCTGCGAGATACTAAGTTGAGGAAATAAATTAATCAGGAATTCTGTAAATATAAGTCAACTACTGCTATACAGTATAAGGAGAAAAGGTAGTTATGAAGACTGTAATGCAATCTCTTTTAGTTTATAGCTAAGACTGAAGTGAGACCTAAGGACACTGAATTTCAGCAGAACAAATTTTGGAAGTATGCAAGAAATGATGGGTGAAATTGAATGATTCTGAGTAATGGAGAGAAATTTAAAGTGTTTAGAGATAAATTTCTTAGGCACGGACATTATGCATGCCACCTCGCAATAAATAGAGTGAGTGGTGGGTATTATTCTATTCTTTTATTTTCTTTTTTCTTTTTTTCTTTTTTTTATAGCTGATGTAGATGAACAGGGAAATGAAAAATTGACCAGCAGTAAGAAAGATGCATACAGTACGTTAAAGAAAGTACAGGAAATGTTAAAACACTGGCAAATTGCTTCAGAAAAGAATAATAGATAGGGCAGACATTGAACCAAACTTGAGAGTTTTGAATATTTGATTTGCCTTAGATATATAGAATTCCATGATTTTATCTGAATATGAACACCCTGGTGAATAATTGCTATTATGTTGCAAAAAAAATTGCAGTAGCCTGTGTCGCCATTCTGAGGATTTCTAGGCATCCAAATCAGGATTTCACTCAGCTGGTAAAGAGCTGATTTCAGTTTTTTCAAGACTGTTTGTAAAGCAGTATCATTTTACATAAGGAACCTTCCCAAGACATGATACAAGTCCTGAATTTCTCAGCACCTAGACACAAGACTACAAAATCATCCTTTTTCTTGTTCTTCCTCTTTGATTTGACCTAGGAATCTTGATCCC
>VYZV01008740.1:3256-22518 GCA_013401275.1 Pandion haliaetus
CTTTTCCTTAAACTATGATCTTAATTCCTTCCCCAAAAGCCTAAGCAAACCTTCCAAAACGTAGAATCCCTTGAGCTGAAACGTTCATATGTGAGGCCATTTTTTCTTTTTTATACTATAATTTTAGTATTAGGTAGCGCCACTATAATCACACCAAAGCACAAATGTAGTGGCACATCATGCACATCAGAACAACAGTGAAGAAAGTTATTTTATAATTACAATCCTGTTTTAAAACCTTAAACTTGAGGGGGACATTAAGGGCTTCATCCTAAATTGTGGCAAGTTTAGGAGCAGTCTTCAGTTCTGGTCTTCCTTTCTACATGGTTCACATGTAGAGGTATTCTCCTTAGTCACTGTAGTTCTGGACAGAATGCCAAAAAGGAGGCAGCAGTGACTAAAATTCCCACTGCACACACAGAAAGATGGTTCAACACTTACCACCTTGCTTTTCTAGGCTCTCCTTGCCAGAACAACAGGCTAAATGGTCATCAGAAAGAGAGAACACTTCAGAAAAATTGAAGTCCGAGTCTCCATTCCACCAGCCTTGACTTCTTACATAATTCCTTAGTTCAGGATGCTCAGCATCAATTTTTGTAGTTAATGAAAGCTGATTGCAAATGCATTTCATCCCCTCTGTAGAAAGAGCCACATATTAAAAGACAGCATTAATACAGTTTTTGTGGGAGAAGCTGGAAGGACAATGTAATTTCAATTAGGAAAAAACCCATTGGTTATGATGTACATTTGGCATGACTGCATAACTACACATACACAGAATTACCAGTCACTGCAGGCTGCAGAGCTCAATTCTCTGTGCCCTACTTAGGTATTTACACTGCCTTGTGATTAATAGTGCTGTTTAGTCAGAATACCAATTTCACAATCCACACCTTGTACATTCTGACCATGAAGTAACAGTGGTCTCCAAATGCCAAAGGCACCTGCCTAATCTTTTCTCCAGTGGTGCATTCCACTGCCACAACAAGGCTTGAGGTCTGACTTGATTTCAAAATATATTTCAGCAAAGCTGCATTTAGTTTAATGACCCTACTTTGCCCCTCAAAACTGAAAATTTAATTTGGAAAATGTTTTTAAATGCTTACCAATTGCTTTAAGCTTCCCAGTTGCAAAACAATTTTATTATAAGCAGCAAGATAGGCTTAAACTAAACTTAATTTTTAATCTTAAATTTTAAAATGGCATGAAGTAAAAAGAAAGTGTAAGTAATCTTCAAAGAATATTAAAGGGTTTTTAAGTTTGCTTTTCTCAAAAATACCACAGCGCTTATATCCATATATCTACAGCATGACTAACAGTGGCTGCTGCACATACTCCTCAGAGAGAATAAAGCAAATGCATTGGAAGCCCAGGAAAAAGTTGATAAAGTAAATCTGTAAACTAAAATAAAACCAGATTCTGGAATTTGGCACAAACTTTTTCTTAAACACAAACCAAAGTAGTATTTGTGAAAGTTATTAATACTGCCTTCCACAGAAGTAAGCTTGCTTTTGTAATGCCTCACGCATGCAATTTAAATGAGTAACAACTTATAGTAGGAAGTTCTGTGCATCAGTCTGTAAAAAAGTCACTGTCATTCAGTTCTGACTTATACTAGACCACTGACAGTTTGTTCTGATTCACACTTTCAGACAGCATACCTTTCAGGGAATTTTCTTGACTTGAGTGATAGGAAAATTTGTGTTCATATCAAGCTAGGCAAGCCACTCCTTAAAAGCTATTTAAATATTACATTTAGTAACTTGCTGTCATGGTTTAACCCCAGTCAGCAACTAAGCGCCGCGCAGCTACTTGCTCACTCCTCCCCACCCAGTGGGATGGGGAGGAGAATCAGAAAAAAAGGTAAAACTTGTGGGTTGAGATATGAACAATTTAATAATGGAAGTAAAATAAAATATAATAGTAGTAGTAATGAAAAGGAATGTAGCAAACAAAAAAAAGGAGACAAAAAAACCCCAAACAAACAAATAAAACCAGCAAGACAAGTGATGCACAATGCAATCGATGCAATTGCTCACCACCTGCTGACCAATGCCCAAGCAGCAATCCACCCCTCCCAGCCAACCTCCCCCAGTTTATATACCAAGCATGACATTCTATGGTGTGGAATATCCCTCTGGTTAGCTCAGGTCAGCTGTCCTGGCCATGCTCCCNATGTAGCAAACAAAAAAAAGGAGACAAAAAAACCCCAAACAAACAAATAAAACCAGCAAGACAAGTGATGCACAATGCAATCGATGCAATTGCTCACCACCTGCTGACCAATGCCCAAGCAGCAATCCACCCCTCCCAGCCAACCTCCCCCAGTTTATATACCAAGCATGACATTCTATGGTGTGGAATATCCCTCTGGTTAGCTCAGGTCAGCTGTCCTGGCCATGCTCCCTCCCAGCTTCTTCTATACCTGCTTGCTGGCAGAGCATGGGAAACTGAAAAATCCTTAACTAAGGAAAGTATGTAAGTGCTACTTAGCAACAACTAGAACATCAGCGTGTTATCAACATTATTCTCACACTAAATCCAACATACACTGTACCAGCTACTAAGAAGAAAATTAACTCTATCCCAGCCAAAACCAGGACATTTGTGTAAAACAGTATTTCATGGTTTTGATGCCACTCAAAAAATGAGTATTTGTCAAGCAAATAAATTTTTCCACTCAGACTGAAGAACAGTAATAGGAAGGATTTTACAGTGCTTATCCTTAAATTACCGTCAAAGAGTCACTTGATAAACATTCACTACAAGCTTTACAGAACTGCAGCAGTAATACTAGAAACAGAACAACTCTGAGGACAGAGTCAGGAAAAACACCTTCACACTGGGGAATGACACATTTTCCCTGTTTTAGCAGCATTAGTGCATTCATTTGAAAGCTTAAGAGGCACGCTTATGGTTGCAAAAAAGAACCCCCTGAACAAAGTATGAAATACGGAATTCTTAAATAGCCAGCAGCCTTTCCTCCTGGCAGCCTTGGCAGGCTGCAGGAGATGGAAACTAGTCTATCGGTGGCTCACAAGGGCCTCCTGAAGAGAAATGTGCTGGTAAAAATCAGAGCAGAGCTGCAGTATCATTTCAAAAAGCTGCAAGCAGCAGATGAAGGCAACAGTTTATTTGCTGGGAAGAAGGACGTGAAGGTTATTGCTGATGCCGCTAAAACAGCTAAGTAAAAAACACTGTTCTTCAAGTATCAGCCAGGTAGGTCAACAGAATGCAGCAGGCTGTTGCTGCATAACCCCAGGAACCTCAGGAGCCAGCTGCTTTCCAGAATTTGGATTTTATCAGGACAGCATTATCAGTCTTCCCTCCTCTGTGGTATCTCTTTGTGCTAGAAGACTTCCTCCATCTTGTAGGTATCCTTAAAATGCAAGCTTTGCTTGGGAAAATGCCATGCCTGCTAAGGTAAGCTGATTCATATTTGACGGCATGAACTGACAACAGGCCATCACACAACATTACACAGCCTGGTGTTATTTCTTTGCTTTGGTATTTTTAACAGAGTTAAACCTCCCTCCTCCCCATGTCTGCTATGGCCTACCTTTCAGTGAAGGGGAAATGAAAAGATAGTTGAATGGATCTGTCATAGCTCAAAGCATGGATGATAAAAATCTTAAATTATCTGAATTTTTAATTTGTTCAAATGTGAGTAAATTTTAAAAACCTCTACTCTTGTGAAGATAAAAATGCCTTCAAAACTAAAAACAAAAACTGAGAATAAATTAAATACACACCTTAGATAATTTTATTATATAAAGGCAGCACATATTTACTGGCAAAGTTTTAAGTAAGTTCAGCCACTAAGCCAGTGAAATCTGGAAGTTAGTTTGGCAGCTCTGGCTTCACACATACAGAAAAAGAAAAGCAGAAAAGTATTGTTCTGCAGTATCAGATAAGAAATGGGGATATGAGGGGTTTATATCTATTGCGGTAAAGCAACCAGCAGCAGCCCATTCAATTTACCACCTAACACAAGCCCTTTTCTCAAAGCTATCAATGCTTAGCCTTCCCTCTTAATATTTTAGCTTTGTAAGTAACAATTTGGGCATTAACTCTACCAGAAAGACACTTGACACATTCCAAACAGTAAATAAATCTAGGAAAATACTACACTGAGCAAAGATAAAAATTTAAGCATGATGATTATTACATAGCTTATATGTACAGGTAACAATGTCCAGCTTCACAGAAAATGCTAAGTTACTTCAGTCAATGCAAATCAACATTTTAAAAAATAATAATACAAATATAGAAGGTTAAAATCAATTATCAAATCAAACATTTGCATAAATTAGTCACTTATTTAAACTCAGTGACTTTAAGACCAATTCTTCCAAGGCAATACTTTACAGCTATAGTGAGAGGTTTAGCTGTGAGTCAAACTGACCTGTGATTTTTTCTGCTGCCCAGTACTTTCCAGAAGTCTCCAGTATCCAGGCTTCATTTCTGTCCACAATCAAAAATGCACTTTGGAAAGTATGGCATGAACTCCCATCTTCATAATAATTTCCACCTTGTCCATACTCTTCCAACAGAGCAACTATTACATCCAATGCTTCTTTAGCTGTTGCACCTCTTTCTAGGCCAAGTCTGTAAGAAAAGGGTAAAACAGATTCAGACAGACATGTAACAGTGAGGTCTCTGTAAGTTATTAATCTTAAACAGCAGCACTGATCTCAGTTTAAAATACCAAAGTGTCAGGTATGCCTAGCATAAGAATTCTTGCTTTAATGAGTTACTAGAATTACAGGATGAGATATTAAATTATTTAATTTGTTTTAAGTCTCTATTGTCTACACTGGTTCTTTATTCTAAAGCCTATCATAGCTGTTTTTTAAAAAAAAAAGTCCAATTACCAACCAATGGCCTCATCTGCACTGTAAACATGCAATGCTGTATTTATCTTCCCCCCTCAGGCAGAATAAATTTGAAGGACAATTTGCAAAGGTCTTTTTAAAGTAACAGCTGTATGCAAGTTTGCTTTTCTGTACAGAAGAGTGGGAAATTGCAAATTAATATTACCAGAGATCAAAAAAGGGAAGAAGTACTCAGTATTACGATCTCGCTACAACCTCTCTTTCTCAGTGTTCCAATATTTAATTGGCCATGGAAGCTAGATATATATTATCCTTTGATGCATATTGCATACTGTAAACAGAAGCATTTGTGCACAGTCATGCTCCAGTGTTCCTGCTGGGGCTTCCCCCCAAAAAAAGTTTACCAATTAAACACTAGATATGGCTTTTGTCTGCACTAAGAGTAACTGTAAGTCTAAAGAGCATGATTTTAAAAGGAAGTTTGAGCAAAGCCAGGGTATTTTAGGGAAAAGTAAACTGAGGCATGAGAAGAGGTTTCACAAAGCTATAGGGAATGACTGTACCCTGCCTTTAATAAATGGGCTTAAATAATCTCTTGACATTATTTACAGCCCTAAATCAACAACAAAGGCAGTAACCAGAAGAGTCCAAATCAAACTTGCAAACTATTTGACTGGTTCCAGAATGCAATTACTGGTAATGAAGAAATGCAGTATTTCAAACAAAAGCATATCCATGCCTCCAACCTTTGGGAGTTACCTGGATCAGTCCAAAATTTCTCTCTGTTGGTTATGTCACCTTAATATTTTCCCCTGTGTTTATCTTTCTCTAATAGCTCTACGGAAAAAGTAATTTTGACTGATAAATAGTTCCAAGAGACTCACCTTTTAAAGTTTAAATACTATGCTAGCCCTTTTCATTTCCCTGGAAATCACATAACAAGAAAACACTACTCTGTTTCTTTCCTAAAAATTACAGTACACAAATCAGGTCCTGATAACGTGAATATAAGTTTGTTGATCTAACTACTTTTCAACCTGATCAAAGGCCTGCTTTGTTAAATAGTTGGCCACTATTAGCCTTATTTTAGGTTGAATTTTGAAAGCAGTATTTCTGTCTCTTTCAGCAGCATCTATTTATCACTTAGTAACAAAGGAGAGCTAACTAGAATTTTAGGTCCTAACTTACAGTGACCATTTCTTCTCCATCACCATCTCACTTCGCATTCATCATGCCTTGCTTTTCTTATTAGCTGAAACTTGTTTTGTATTGTTGTCTCCATTTTTAGTCCCTATGCATTTATGTTATTCCTTCATTCTTTTCATTACTGGTGCAATCGCTTTTTCAGAGCAATACAGAGATGCCAGTGTTAGCACATACCACAGACATCATCTAAAAGCCAGTCCAAAAGCAAGTTTTATTCACTCCCTAAGAACAATTCCAAGAGCTGTCACTGCCACAGGTAAATGAATGGGCTGACAACTACCCTGCTGACCATATAGATCACTCGATTCAGTGATAATCTGGTTCCCTTCTCCCCAGTTTATGAACAAAAACATTAGGTTATAATTAGATCAAAACCTGCCAAAGAGACATAACATCACACTAAAACTTTTAATAATGTTTCCCCCAAATTTTCCTTCTGAGATGGTTATAGTCCAGCTTTCTCTGTCGAAAGTACAGCAGAGATTCAGGCTGAAAAACCATCTTTTAGATAATTTTTTCACAAATGGCTCCAATGTTACATTTACTTCCATTTAACAAAGGCCTGGGCTCTGCTCTTGTTTGGGTGCTCCTATCTGTCAGTCACAAGGGACAGCAAAAACCAAAGAAAACAGAAAAACCCAGCCTACACAACAACCATCCAGATCATCTCCACAAAACTGTAGGTCTTGCCAGTTATCTCGGCATCAGTGCCCTGGGTAACTGCAGCATAACCCTCCCACTAACACGCTTCAGAGTACCCTTCAAGGCAAGCTGGAAGAAAAGTTTTAAGTAATTTCACCCCCAGATGAGAGTTTGAATTATTCACTAAGAACATTTCAGAGACTTAGTACAATCCACTGTCTCAGTACCTCCAATATGCTATCACAGCATATTATAACCTTGACGAAACATTATCTTAAGCTTTTCAACTTCACATATCAGTTACAGATGCAGATTTTCCAAATGAAGTAACATACATGTTAATGACATTCTACTTTATTCAGTTTTGATGTCTCTAAGGAAAGAAATTGGTAAACAAATTAATACCATTTTAAAGAGCATTCTTGACTCCCTGCCAAGATTGTCATCTCTGTGTGGCTCTGAAAAAGTGATTGCACCAGTGGTGAAAAGAACAAAGAAATAATACAAACACATAGGGATTAAAAATAAGACAATACAAAAATAAGGGTGTATTTTACAGGCTTCTTCATATATACCTTCTGTATGATAATGTTGTCCTGTTCTAACTGTATCAGCATAAGTAAAACAGTACACCATCTCTTCATATGAATATACTTGCCTACATAAACAGGTGCTTTATAGAGGCAACTGTGCCTCAAAAAAACCCCCTTGAGACTGTAGCCACACTAGGAAGAATATCTGAAGAAAATCCTGATAAGCTAACCAACGCAGCAATACTAGTACAGCTTTCAAAGACCAGGTTTAAAATAAATCCCTAGAAAAGAAAAGAAGCATTTCTTAAGAATTTGTGCTGGAACCTTTTTTTTCCCTCAATTTTTCTGTCTGTTGTGACTAGGTTCACGTTCTCCATTTAGGTGAACTGGGATAGGGACAAGCCTGCATGGAGTAGGACCAACTTCTACCCCTCAAGTCAATTGCACAAACTTTATTAATTTCTTAAGAAACATTCATACATTCTGACATGCTGTGATACACCATCAAGCTACAAATCTGTAGATATCTGTCTTAATCCTCAGATACAGCAGTATATGAGGTAATACACTGTTTTCAATCATCAAGCCAGCAGCCAGTTACTAAACAAGCTAAAATCTTTGTGAAATACATCTTTACTGATGCCCATCATGATCTTTAGCGAAAAAAATGCTTTGTCTATGAGGTTGCAGGATAAATTTTCAATTTCCTATTTCAACAACAGAACATGACTACTTCATAATTATNACTGAAAAGTGACAATCCCAGATGAGTTCAAAGAGAGAGGAAGTCTCCTCTACAGAAAAAGAATAATCACTTTAAGAGAATGTAGAAGCAAACTCTTAGGGGAGCCTGAACATTCAAGCAAAATTTGATTCTACTACCTGGATGGCGTTCCTGGGTTGACAAGTCTTACGCCTGCTCTGAAGAACATGTTTCAGAGTATAAAGTTTTAGTTTCTTTTGCAAGCCGCTAGTCATACATGCAAACGTAGTGTCAGTCTTCATCCTTCAGCTAAGATTTGACACAGATGCAGAAGTCCAGCATATACATAGGTGTGAGAAAAATTTGGCCAGCAGAGATGTGCATTTCTTAATTAGGCTTAAAATGCCTCTATTTTTATTCCAATAAATCCTGAGCGATAGAATTAGTCTGTTCTGCAGATGGGTAAAAAGAGGCAGAGCTGGTGCCAGCTGCATCATTGCAGCCTGTATGATGGATTTCATACTTGATGGCTCTTTATTCTATGAGGTGATCCAAAACAGATAAGCTTAATGCAACTGGCCAAGTCTTCACGGTAAGAGGAAGATTCACTTTGGCTGGAACAAGAGGCAGATGGTAGTCTGCAACACATCTCTAGTTGTTCTTGCCTGAAGCACTCTCCACGTTCAAGCTACAGACCATTTCTTCTACAGATATGAAAGAAGGAAGAGAGGGAGGGTAATATCTACAGGTGATGATCACTTGTGGTTTATGACCAGTTTCTAATTATTTTGATATCTCCTGATTTGCTAGTGTGTAAATCTAGAGCTGCTGGATTACATATATATTTGAATGTTAAACAGTATTTTGAGACTGCAACAACTGTGACAAAAATGAGCAGAACTCTGCATCTAAACCATGGTTTGTTAAAGTTTCAAAAGGATGGTAGTAGGAGGGAAAAAATAAAGGTGGAGCTTGGAAAGTCTCCTAACATATCCCCTTTCTTGACAAAAGCTTGTCCTATGCTTTCTTAAAAGAGCCCTCGAGTCTATTCAGTCTCCCTTGATACAATTAAACTCACTAGTCTTCCTAGGTACAGCTTCTCCACAGATTCCTTCAGTAATACAGAGTTTAGAGAAAACACCAAAACAGAAACATAACCCCAATTCCCTCATGATTTTCTCATTGGTCAGTGTCTATAGACCTTTGATCATATTTCCCATTTCCACTGCATTCTATCCAACTGGCTTGTATTCCTCTTCATTTATGGTAGCTGGAACCAGATACTGTATTTCTGCAGAGACATCGTTAGAGAACATTTACAGTTACAGTTTCAGGCAGCTATACACCTAACAACAATTTCTTCTAATTCCTGCTTCCCAGCTTGCTTATGAGAATACCTTCGAAGGTTTTAATGCCATCTTAAAAGTCAAGGTATCTATTTCCTACCCACTCTCCACAAAATTTGTTAATTCATTACAGGAGTAAAGTAGAATGGTTTGACAGGATTTTTCTTGATTAACAGTTATTATTGCACATTTATCAACTCCTTGATATTTAGCTGGGTTTTTTCCCCTTCAGGAACTGAGGTTAAGCTGGTCTATAACCACAACTCTCTTTAACTATATTAAGTATAGCCACAACTTTTAACCTTTTCCAGTCATCCAGAGCCTCTCCCATCTTTCACTAGTTCTCAAGAAAAAGTGAGAATCCTCCTGAAATTGGTTCAGCCTGCTCATTAAGCATCCTAGGGCAAATTCCAGCAGGACCACTGGATCTAACATTGATTCGCTTAAATAAGCAGTTGTTGTCCTGTTCCATCTTTAACTAAATTGAATCCATTTGCTCCCTTTCTCTTTGTAATAAGTTTGCACCATTTTCTCTTGTTCTTTTATTTTCAGCTTTCTTCCCCCACCCAATGCTCCTTTAAATTCTCTTCACTACAAGATCAGCATGCAGGTTGAGACTTACAGTGCAGCACAAGCCTTTTAGGCAGGCAGCCTTCAATGAACAGACTTACAGGAGTTTGTTTGCCAGCATTTAAATAAGGGCAATGGTTTGCATTGGAATGCATGGGCTGAAATGAGGCATAGTAGTTTGTTTATGCCTACAGTTGGCTATAAGCCCAGGATAAGCTTTTTAGGTCAGAGTAGGCTGTTGTAAAGTGGGGGAGAATGAAGGGCACACCAGCAATCTGATGTTACAAATTAGTTAGAAGATCCTTTCTAACAATGTGATCGTTTCTCTTATCCTGTCAGAATAACCACTGCTAGAATTAGGGTAGGGAGACAAAGTAGGTTTAGTGAACCCACATTAGACTGGTACATACCTGCTAGACAAATCCAGATTCCAATTGTTAACACAGCTACGTCTGGAGCTCTGCCTAGATAGGTCTCCTGCTTATGTTGTTTTAAAAAATCTCCTAATGCCAACACCACAAAGCTGTTACCCAGTAGCATCATCATCTAAACCTTTGGTGTTTGAAAGGCTGGTCACAGCTTGGCAAGCCACCCACCTGACAAGATCCATTCCAAGCAAGGCTTCAGATTCAGAAGCTGGTTCTCTGGTCACGATGGCTTCATTAGCTACACAGACTCCATGCTCGTTCGCTCCCATTTCTGCCCCCCAAAGCCAGGAGGGCCTGCTCAGCACAACAGCATGAGTCTTCGGCACCTGCTCAATCTCAATATATGTGCACTGCAGAGAGAGCAGGAAGAGAAAAAGCAAAACAATTGCAAGCACTTTATCTAATGCTGTGACTGAAGTAACACAAAACTTCAATGTACAGACAGGATGCACGTTACTTAAAAAAAAGTCCATGTCTTGTGTTTGAGTGGGGAATTTTTTTAAACAACTTTTAACTGTCATGTTTTAACCTTTACAACCTTACATTGCAAAAGTCTGGGAAAATACATGTCTCTTGATAGTTGCAGGCTTCAAAGAGTCAAGCAGAACCCAAGTGCTAGAATCAGTGGAAAGCAGCAGTAGACAGACTGTACTGTTACAGTAAAGAAACACAGATCATGTTTGTACATAGTAACAACATCAAACCATTCTACAATCTCAGCTAAGCACAATCTCCTGTACTTTATTAAGTAATAGTGTAACAATGGTAACTGAACAAAGTACATTAGAAGGCTTCCCTCTCTCCCTTGCTGCCTACCCTGCAGCTGCCCCCAGGACTGAGACTGCTGGTAGAAAGATTAAAAAACAAACAAACAAAAAAATCAAGACTTGAAAAGACTCAGTGGAATGCTTTGATAAACAGTCACAGGAAGTAAAACACAGGCATTGGTTTTTGCTTAAAACTCAAGTTTCTGCTATTTTAAATGGTCTACTGTAATCAGAGGTCTGTGGATGTATTCTGACAAGTCAAAAATACAAAGGAAGGCTGCAGAGAAGTCATTGAAACTGCAGGGAAGAAAGAAACTATATGTTATCTTTCAAATATGTTTACTTTTCCCTTGCTCTAGGGCTTAAAAACAAGCACTATTTTCCCAGACAGCATGTCAGAGAGCTTGATCCATCATTAGATCATTGGCTTGTACAAGCCAAAGGAATGGGGTTTACATTTTTCTACTGAGGTCACATTAAATTCAAGGACCGAACTCCACAGAATTTTCTTTTAAGGAAACTGAAACTGTCTGTGGTATTTATGAGACAGTTCTTAGTGTCCAGCATTCCTGTTGTAACTTCTTCCTTGCAGGAAGTAATCTGCAACATTGTTCTGGAGGAATATTTGGTCAGACCTATCAAAGTGAGCAGGATGAGCAGAACGGACTTGTGGACTGAAAGTTGTTTGCCATGAAAAATGCATGCTGTGTCTACATTAAAACCTAAAGCCAAAGGAATCAGTCCCAGATTATTAGCAGATTAGATTATTATTTTTTTCTAACCTGTCTTTCCCCCTCTAAGGATTACATAGCATGATCATCTTCAGTCTCCAGTCTTGAGCAATGATTTTTACAGCGATAGTTAGTCTAGCATACAATTAAAATGTATAACAGACCATCTTTGATAAGAAATGGCATTTTTAGAGTCCTTCACTCTGACAATGCAAGAAGAACATAAGAAATGAGCTTGCCACCTTCATTAGGAATTGTGTGCCAACAGGTCAAACTGTCATTTTTCTATAAAACAAGGCAAATTATAGGTGAAATAAGAGGATGATTTCTCATGGAAGACACATGATTAAAAAAAAAGGGGGGGGGGGAAGAGGGAGGCGCAGGCATCTTTTTCATTCTAAGGAATTAAAAACACAGTAGGGACATGCTTTCCCTTTTCTTTCTGCTGTGTGCTTAATTCTTATTTTTGACTTAGGCAATAAGACCCTGGCAGGGTCTTACTTGCTGTATTTGTTGGAGAAAATCCCTAATATTTGACCAAGCTGTTTGATCAAATTGCTTATATAATAATACACTATGATTTTGTAGAGGTAGATTCCTCATCTACTGAGGTGCAACAACATCTGGCACTAGCCAGGAGCTAAGATCCGAGTAGTAGAAAGACTTTATACAGTTCACCCTTTGTTTCATTTTCTAAACAAACCATGCCAGAGCAGACATTTCTTATCAAGACTCCCCCTTCTCCATTTGAGCTGTCAGCAAGCAAATCTCATTTTTGACATTGTATGCAAATTTTTTTCAGAGCTTTAGTTCAGTGCTGTTTGGATAAGCACTTAAAGCATGTCTATGAGTGAACAGACAATAACTGCATTTCCTGGATGTGCAAAGGAAGAGCTGCAGCTGCAGGAAAAGGGGTTGAGCCAACAGCTTTCCCACATTACATGTGAATACATGACCAGAGCAGCTATCAGGAGACAAGTCTGCAGCCAGCCAGACATCTACCCCTGCACAGCACAAGTCTTGGCTCCCTACATCTCATAGGTGGTCAGCTAGCTGGAGCCATCCAGGACATGAACCTTCTCAATTCCGCAGCAGAAAGCAAAAACCTAGATGCAGTGTGGAGTAGACTTCAGCACTCTATAAGCTCCCACTTGCACAGCATTCTCTGGCTGAATAGCCCTATTATACAAGCTTGCTTACACTGACGCTTTGATTTTCTAGAAGGAAAAATGATGAAAACACTCTGAAAAGCGATAGGCTAAAAAAATGCCGAACGTCTTTTCTCTGCAAGATATATTCTGGCTATCCTTGCTACCAAATGCTTATTACTTGGGGCCTCCTTCCAAAATCAAGCATTTCCAAAGCTGCTATTCATTATAAAGATTTTTTTGTCAATGGTAGCAGTCGAGAAAGGGGAAAAAGAAAATTGTTTTCTCCTACTTGAAGGATGCAGAGCGTTCTGAAAAAAGTGCTTTTGCTTTGTAACCATGTAATCAGAGGCCAGAAAACATCCAGAGGCCTCTCTACACACCTCAGAATACAGCTGTCACCTTCTATATTGCTTCTTTACTTTCCCCAACCCAATGGCAAGTGAACATGGACCGTATTTTCACGTATTTTCAGCTTCCATACAATAACTCATGTACATAGACAGTGTTCAAGCTTTATTTATATAAATTGCCTTAGAAGACCTAAATAACAGAAAATCATTCCAATCTGATAGTAGCTGACAGGCCTTGTAAAACTACCATTGACTCAATTCTTGTTCAACAATCTTTTGTCATGGTTATTGACAATGATGAAAAAGCCTTGAGGAGATTTTACCTTCCCATTAGAAGTATTTACTCCAGTAAGCAGAAAAGTAGGCACTCAGTAGGACTGATGTATTAAGGGAGGCATTTGGCTCATATTTGTTAATAATAGGTATGAGCTGCTCAAAAGCTAGGGTCCAGTTGTGACAACAGACTATTAATTTCAAATGTAAACCTCTCACTCTTCATAACTCCACACCCCCCACCCCCAAAATAACATCAGAAAACACTTTTCCAGATAAAAGAATATCTTCATGCAGGAAACAGAGGAACTGGGCTATCCACCTGTAGCCAAGACACATCCATTTTAAAGGTAGGTCAACTAAACCCAGTCACTGGATTTGCAGCGCACACCAAACCACGGCTATCTATTCCGCAGAAATCAGAACATATGCTTATAACAGCTCAGACATGGAAAGAAATAGTAGGGGAAAGACAACACTATCCACCAAAAACCCTCACTGGCCACTAGATCTCTAGAAATGTGAGCTCAGATAATGACAAGATTTCAAAAGCAAGCACAAACCACAGCCTCCCTCTCCTACACCCTACCAATCTGGCAAATCCCTCCAGCACAACAGCATAGCAGCCTGTTCTACTGAGAGCTGTGCCAAACTAGGCAATGACAAATAAAATAGGCATAAGGTACTGCTGTGATTCTGCTTGTTACCAATCCTGTCTTTAAAATTCCTGAAGCATCCAGCCTCCGTGTTTCCTAACACTAACATTTTTCTTTGAGTATGAATGCTAAAACCAGAAGAATACCAATACATTTGGTGGCAAAGGCTGTGAGTGGTGTCAGGCTCCATTGATTTGCTAGAACTCCAGCCCTGAAAGCAGCATTACTGGCATCATGCTCTGTGACAGTAAATTCCCATCAGGAAATACAGAAGTAAAGAACAGAGACTACACATACAAAAGATGCAGCCAATAACTTTAAAGAGAATTGAGCAGGCTGGAAACTAATGATGTTTCTTTTATTTCACTTATGGTATCAAGAAAAGAATCTTACCAAGGCAGTTCTAAGTATAGCACAAGGCACAAATATACCTCCCACCCTAACTAGGGCATGCAGATATGTTGGAGGTATTCCAAAAACAGACATGACAGTCATAAGCACAAGAGATTTCTTCTTTCATTAATGAAAAGAAGCTATTGTGCAGCTTCTACTGTACTCAGGCTGCAGAAGCCTGATTCCTAGCACCATCAGTCAGGTCATTATGAAATATCAATGAAATCACATCGCCTTCAGCCCTGGATAAAGTCAATAGTCAGGGAATGTTTTAGAAAGAAATGATCTTTGAAGAAGGGCCATAAGATTCTAGGTTACAGAAAGAGATTCCCCCATACCACACCCTTATCAGATCCAGGCTCTAACTTGGCATTAACCTTTGCTTAACTACTTCAAGCACTGCTGTATCATAGCATGTATTTGAAAATAGGCAAAATATCTGTACTATATGCAGTAACTCAAGAAGTTGCACCACAGCTGCTTTTAACCCCTTCCAAAAGGGGGATGGCAAAAGTGTGATGAGGCAGTCTCACAGCCTGCTGCTTCTGTGGTCATCAAGACTGACAGCCTGGTTGGAACTGCCTAGAGAGGCAATTCCACAGGTGACATGGGCTACCTGGGCCTTCCCATCATGGTGAAGTGGGGGACTGGAAAGCTAGAACTTGGTTGTTCAAGAAAGCCCCTTAGACTATCTCCTGTGGATGTGCCTGATAGAATTTGTTTTACAGATAATTCTCTTGCTGCTTATTTACAGGAACAAATGCAATAGAGCTCAAAGGAGTGGGAATAACCATTCTCTGAAAAGAGAAATATGCAAACAGTAACATGCAATACAGAAGATGTGGCTAGCTGATGCTGTTACCACTGATTGCTTATGCACCAAGCAGTACTATGTATACAGTGGAAGACACCTGGATGACTTCACAACACCCATTAAGCACGGCCATGACATCTTCTCCTAGCAGCACAACTGTTGTGACACAGCGGAGGGGACAGCCATACACCAGGATGAATCTAGCCTGGGTGCATCTCAAGCAGTCAGACCTGGTTCTAGCAGTCACGTAGTCAAACCGGAAGGGTGAACAAGTCTCTCCAGTGGCAGGATGAATCCTCAGGTAGTTAGCTTTCAAAAACATACGTTATGCTAGTACTTGTATCCTCATGCAGCAGCCAGATATAAAAAACAGCAGCATTTACTAAGTGCACAAATACAGAACAAAACCAAATTTCTGCCACAGTAGAGTGCCTCTTTCTTCTTCATATTAAGAACAGGTTTTCCCTTTTTATGAAGGCCCTAGTAGACTTTACATAAGCCTCTGTATTTGAGTATTGTTCCTAGCTGTTTCTATTCATTGCAACCAAAAACTGTAAAATTTGAATCTGTATGCCTCTGATCTCTAGCAGTGTCTTTTACCTTGAAGACTAAAGATGATAGATTTTAATCTAGAAAAGAATTAGAGAAGCTAGAAAAAGCCAAATAGTTCCCTTGTCGAAAAGCAGAACTACACACCCTCTGACCTACTCCAACATACTTTATCAAGCCACCAAGGAGCCTCAGGCATGTAAGCCACAGTATGGAAATGTGTTCAACAAAATGAAATATAAAAATCTTTTAAACAAATAAAATACCACAAAGTGCAGCAAGGCACCCAAGGCTGAGAACACTCCTCTGGAGACACTATATGTCAGAGCTGATTTAGCAGTCAAGAATTCACTTCTTGTTTTTTAAGTTACAAATCTAGCAGTTTCCTGGGTGATGAGCAAAAGTAAAACTGAAATAGGGATGAAGCTTATTAAATTAATTTTTTAAAACTGTAAGAAACATTTCAAAAAAGCTATAAAAAGCCCACAGAGATATCCTTCGAACTCTCAGATATCCTAGGACTGATTTCTTTGCTTGGCCACTTTGAAATACCTGCTTACACATCTGTTTTGCTGCAAGTAAACAATTTGGGTCAAGACAAGATAGTTGGCAGTTTTTTGCCCCACACAATTCCAGCACTCTCCCTTCTTTTCCTCTCTGTTCCAAAAATAATTAAAGAGATTAAGAAAAAAATAGATCAAGCTAACCAGTTTTGCTTTGATAGCAGAAGGGAGCAAAGAAGCAACACTCCTACAGTAGAGACAGAGGCTTTGAGAGGGCAGAAACATCCCAGAGATTATGGCTTCTACCTCTGAACTTCTGCTGGCTTGTGCATTGTGTTACAAGGCAAAGTCAAACACATTAGTTTAAAGGCCAGTGGCCTGCAATAGAGCAGAACAGAGAAAAAGCTCACATTAGCCAAGGAATAGACTCTGCTGAAGGCAGCAACCACTTTCTCTCTTTTATTAGTTGCTGTCTGCCTGCATAGTGCCTCTCCTCTATCTCTGTGCGAAGTCTAAAAGTTAGCTTAAACAAGGTGGCTTGAGGTAAGCCATCTGACTGCAGGCTGCTTACAGAGCCAGTTACTGGGTCTCAGCTGAGAGGCAAGAAAAAGCAGGTTCCTAAACTATGTCTGAATTAAAAGCTTTTAGACTACAACCTTTTTTATCTGCATAGAGTAAATGAAAAGCTTCATCATGGGCACAAACACTGTTGTGTTTCATCAAGGTTTCCTGCCAGTCAGCATTTACCCATGGAGGTATCATAGTGGGGGTGCCCAGATTCAAGTTCAGAGCTGCAGTAACATGACTGTAAGTGTAGCACTGTAAATCTAATCTGGAGGTTTCCCAAAGAGCAAATTCTCAGTCGATTCAGCTGCTGCTTGGCTTCTGTTACCAGATTCTGAACATCTTACCCCGAGATGTAATGCAGATAATAAAAACAGCTGGCATAAGAAGGAACCAAAGTGTATCAGAACTAAACTGCAGGCACTGACATGATGCCTGGTGATTATGTTAGAAATACCAGAATTAAGATACCTACAGGTAATAAAAAGCTAACTTTAATACAGTCAAAGTCTACTTTCCAAGCTTTATATCTATCTTGCAACACCAGACAGAGACCCCTCAGTTAGCTTCAGGTGAGTTTTTATGCCTGCAGTGCTCAGACCAATGCACAGCAAAAAATCTTACTGTTTCTCTGAAAACTCAGAGAAAGGGGAGATAGGAAGGTAGCCTTAAAAAAAAAAAAAAAAAAAAAACAACTATTAAAAAAGAGAAAACAAAAAAACAACTGAGGCATAACTGTGCCATAAAGTTTTAGAGAATACAAAATTCCTCCTACCCCACAGAGGACTGGCTTTAAGCCCAGAGGAGTGTTTAATGCCAACATATTAGAAAAATTTTGCATATTCTACAATTTGATAGACTTTGTTGTAGACCATCCTTTCTATTTTCCCCCTTCTACTCCTCCATAAGAAGTTGCATGCCATTAAGATAACAGAGCTTTTACAGCTCTATACTGAAGCAAGCAACCATGACTTTTCAAATCATGGATAAAAGGTCAAATTAGAAGAAAGGGATGTTGAACTTAAACAAAAAAAAATCCACCTGGAAAATTCAGCTAAGAAAATGTCATCCACCCAAGACTTCTTCAGGGGAAAGAAAACCACAGCAAGCAGCAGGTTACTAAAGAACAAGAAAAATCTAGTCAGTAAAATCTACCTTAAAAATAAGACAGAGGGGCTTGCATCTTAAAACTCATACAATATGAATTCTTACTAGAACATGAAAAATTCTTAAAATCCACATGTGGGGAAAAAAGAACACACTTTTAGTAGAAGAATTAAAAAAAAGAACCGTATTTATGCTTAAGGGAGCAATATTTCACGTGCATGCACAAGTTTACTAGACTGACATTACAACAAGGAAGAGTGCTGATTAGCATCTGCCACTGCAAAATTGCAATGCAAGACAAGAACAACCTTTTGAGAAAGTTGTCACACACACACAGAACAGACCTTTATGAAAAGCCCCATTGTTCAGGGTCTTGGGAACCTGCTGACACGGAGGGAAGGAATTATGTTGATGAGTTAGCTGCAGGGTTACTTGTCTGGTAGATTGAGCCACAAAGATCAAGCTTAAAATGACTTGCAGTATTCACTGAATTCCCTTGTTTAAGGCCCTGCCACAAACTAGCTGATAGCTATATAGCACAGACTGCCTGATTCCTTTATGGCAATAATCTAGGTGAAGTACTGTGCCATTTTTGGTTACATTGTGCATTATCACATTTGCAAACGTGAGCAGCACAGAACATCATTAGGATACAGACTTCCTAAGAGTGTCTTATAAAACAACCCATGTTGTTAGTATGTTGAAAACCACCTCTTAACAGAAGTTCAGAATGTGAGTGACAGTCATGGAGAAGTAATCAAAATTTGATACACATTGGATTACATTACCTGCAAAGAACAGAATATAATGAAAAGCAAGTCCACCACCATTGCCCAGTGAAGGTAAAGGGTCATGTATCTAACATAAGAAACCAACGCAAATGTACAATATGGAATGGAGAGAAAAGCTGTTCATTTGAGGGAGGGAAAAAAACACTAGGATGGATGAGAGGGAAAAATTTAGTCAGAGGCACAAAGGATTACTGCCTTAGAAAAACAGTAGCATGAAATTGGTCAATCACATTTTTCCATTTGCAAAATCTCATACATTTACTTTTCCCAGACATTTAATTTCCTCAGATCTCTTTAGTTAGTTGTATAAAACGCAAGGGAAGGAAAGCTATAGCAAACCCCCCCCCCCC